>NJDC01007484.1:52666-63456 GCA_002245475.1 Calephelis virginiensis
CTGTGACCAGTGTTTGCAGCTCAGATGGTGTAGAGCCCAAAAGTACAGCATCATCTGCATAAAGCAGGCAGTTCACCACTTGGTCACCCATACGCATTCCCACATTCAATGATCTTAACCTTTGAAGACATTTGTCCAAATATAAGATAAACAAGCGCGCTGACAACATATAACCCTGTTTTACGCTAATATTAACATCAAACCAAGGCGATATGTTGCCATCCACCCGCACGCATGTTTTACAGTCTAAATACATCGACTGCACCGCACGCAGCAGGGACCCTACTATCCCATAATCTGGCAAAATTTCCCAAAGTTCCTTACGTACAACCCTATCAAACGCTTTTTCGAGATCCACAAAACCGCAGAAAACCTTCTGACCAACAGCCAGATGCTTCTCTACAATGTTGCGGAGTGAAAACACTTGATCCGTACATCCTCTTCCAGACCTGAAACCGCCTTGAGCCTCCCACAATGTTCCATCGGACATCCCTTACATCCTCCTTTCAACTATTTTTCTATACACTTTTGATGCTAAACTGATGAAACTAATAGCCCTGTAACTTGTTGAAATTATTTTTGTGTTGTTGTAAAATGTGTTTTTTCTATTGTCAAATTTTTATGCACTACCCCATGTGTGTTTTATCACTATTACCCAGGGTAAGCTGGGGGATAATGCTTTTTGGCATTAAGTTCGCCTTTGTACATTTATTTTAGTGCAATAAATGATTAAATAAATAAAATAAAAGAGTTTATCTATATAATATAAATTTATACTGTTGTAGAGCACAAATACACAATTAAAACTAAACGTATCTTAAATGAATATATTCCTGATTTATGTACCAAAATATCCGATGAAAATGAAATAATAAAGATTAAGTGTTTTATAGGTCCTAAATCCTATTAATATTATAAATGCGAAAGTTTGTAAGTATGGATGTATGGATGTTTGTTACTCTTTCACGCTCGAATGGCTGAACGGATTTGTCTGAAATTTGGAAGACAGATAGATTGTGACCTGGATTAACATATAGGCTATTTTTAATCCCGATCGCACACCCGGTTTCTGTGAAAACGCGGGCGAAGCCGCAGGTAGCAGCTAGTACAAACATATTTTATGCCAAATCCCTTACTGCCTTATTTATAAACACGGAGTAAAGTACTCCAAGGTTTAACGTGGTATTATAGTTTTTATTACAATGCAATACAGATTATAATATCAACTTAATCTTACACCTACACTACACCACATTTATTAATAAGATGGTTAGGGTGTATGCAGAGAGTATTGTGAGCCCAATTATCACAATCCTTCTAGGCCTGGCTTCCTCCACATTAATTACCCTTTTCATACAATTACATCGATTCCAGAGACTCTTGACACCATCTTCGCATAAAACCCGGGGGATTCGATGTGGTGGAATGTCTACTTAAAAACTTAAAAGCTATTACATACGCATACATATCGCCTCTGTGGACTAGTGGTTCAGCTGTTGGACTTGATTGCATGAGGTCCCGGGTTCGAATCCCGGGTCGGGCGACAAAAATAAAAATTGGGTTTTTCCAATTTTGTAACAAAATAAACGTTGCTCTGGATTGGATGTGTGTCCGGTTGGCGATATGCTTGCCACCCATCACATTGTGGGACTTAGTGTCTTCGACTAGTCGTGGGTGCCTTTGCCTACCTGTTCGGGTACATGGGCGTGAAGTTACACACATACATATCTTCATTCTAAGTCCCAAGGGTAGGCACTGAGTATTGGATGCCTGATCACGATTCCTACTAACCTACTATGTCATCTTAAGCTGGATTTTGGACTTAAACGGGAATCGCAAGCATACCGACTAATATTAAAAAAATAGTCATCCCTTCCTAATAAGGGCGGAAGTTTGTATAAATTTCACAAAAAGATTTTTTTTTGACCCAGACAGGATTTGAACCTGTAACGTTTCGTCTCAAGCCAATGAATTCTCTAAAGGTCTAACCATTTGAGCTACTGAGGATGAAAGTCCCATGTCGAAATTTTTAATTCCTTTCTTTACCTTTAACGCCGGTAGATATTCCCTTTAGATACAAAGGGCGAAATTTCCTTTTTTTTTAATTTATATAAATTTAATTCAAGTACAGGAAAAGTGCTAAATACAAAAATACCTATTTAAATATTAAAAAATATATATACAAAATTTACTATAGAAACTGCTGTTATCTGTAACTAACGTCTGTATTACGTATTTTCGCCGGATCGGCTATTGCAGTTATTTCTTTCTTTAGGTTTTGGCATTCGTGTTAGCATTTTGCCATAAGTCTTTTTGTTTTAGATGTAGGAAGGCAAACAAGCAGACGAATTTCCTGATGGTAAGAAATTCACGTCGCCTAGAGACACCAAAAGGAGGTAATGGTGCGTTGCCAACCTGAGGTCGGGATGTTAGGCCTCGAGCAAAAGTAAGTTTACCGGCTACCTTACCCTCCAAACCGGAACACGTCATGAGCGGGCGGCAGGAATAGGTAAGGCTGTGGTAACGATCCGGGCAAATCGCTGCAAAACTCTACCACCTAGTGAAAGTAGAAATTTGCATCAATTTGTATCAAATTTATCAAAATCGGATTTACATTATGATTAGTCATAAGTCGTCATTTCAATGAGTCACTTCAGGGTCTTGGGTAAAGCGATGGCCCCATTACTCAAGCTCATTTAGTGAGATTTGGCGGCAACGAGGAAATACACGATACGCTAATTTCTTCATGATTATTTCATTTGTGCACTTGTACTGAACAAAATTGTACAAAATGCCACCAAAATTGACTAATTTCACTCAATAAAAACTCAAAAGTCAATAATTATGAAAAAACTTCGGCCATCTTTTCTCTCGATGGCGCCAAAACTTGGCTATTGCAGTTATAAATAAATACGTTTTCTTTATATTATTAAATTACGCAAACGTCATACCATAAATAATATAATAATCCGGTGAACATGAAATAACACATGAATAAATAAGCGAGAAAATTTAATTTATCGTACATGGGATTGAATTATTCATGTTAATGAATATTTACTCAGCAAATACAGGATACAAACGGCAATGTAATGGAATACTGACATAAAACTGTAGTAGTGATTATGGATATTAAGTTAGAAATAATGTAATGTAAAATGTTTCCAAGACGAGATAATATGATTCGCATATAAAATATCAGATATGTAGAGCCAAAGGTAAAAAAATCGGAAAAAATTACATAGAAATGGGAAAAGTAGTATTATTTTTTGTCCACACAAACTGTTAGTATTTGTTTATGTCAACGGATACTAAGTTCGCCAGGTCGGCTAGTGAGTAAAAAAAAGTAAGGACTTGTGAACATTTTTAATACATTTTTAATAAACATAATTTTTGTAAATTTTAAGGTTTTGGGTAGTTTTTTATTGTAATTTTTTTCTGAAGGGTTACTAACTTTAAGGTATTATATAAAAAAAGTATCTAAGTTTATATTATATGACTATAATGTAAACTTAATTATTTTTTTTATTTTAAGTTTACTCCTACCATAGTCCATGTTTATTAATAGCGTCATTCCTTAGGCCAGGCGTGGGTGCTCTGGTTGAATCTCTGCCTACCTACCTAATAATCTTACTTTTACTTAATTAAGACTAAGTACTATTAATTAGTATTAAGTATAGGCACTTACAATTACATCAAAATAATTCACAACCAATTGACACATTAAGGGCCAGTTGCACGTTCCTGAGTTAAGTGTTTAACACTGAGTTAGCGTCAAACTGGTGATAAAGTATCACCTTATATTTGACAGTGTAACTCGATATCAAATGTCACCTGGGATGGAATGTCACGTATAAGTGGCCCTCAAGGTTTGATTGAGAAATTTCTGCAAACATGACACTGAACACTTCAATCTCATCTAAAGTCAGCAAAGACCTTAATGATGCGTTGCTTACATGAGGCTAGGATGTTAATCAGCTCATTTAACTGGACTTGTTAGCCGTCATATATTCCTAACCGTATTACGACACGAGTTTTCTCCTGGTCGGTTCCGGTTCTCTGTTCGAAATACACTATGTATCTCTCTGCCTTGCAGCTAATGTTAAGCGAGCACAGGTTACATAGGTTACCAACAAAACAACGGTGGTATGGATTCCTCTCGGCTACAAGATAGTGATGCACCTATAACTTCTATGCTGTCTATAGGCCACTGCCATCTTTTACCATCAAGAAAGCCACTTATTTGTTCGATATTTTGTCACTTAAAAATGACAATACTAATCACTGTCATTAACAAAGTACTAATGTGTGCAAGTTATATAATTTCTACTACTCAATAATACCTAAGTATTAAATTAATAAAATCTGAGAATTGAATTAACATACTATAAAAATCTAGTTTATTCAATAACCGACAATCAGTCGTCCCGAAGAGTTCGGATACAAGAAAAAGAGGGATGTCATAAATTTTAGGATATGTATCTATTTGCCCGATACACAGAAAAGAGATCGCATAAAATTTACGCATCGTCGCTTTTTGCTATAAACGAAAATGCCGACTGAAATAAATTTGCTGTAGATTGTTTTGTGATATTTTCAATTTATATATAAGTAATGGATGATATAGTTTTTGCGTTTCGTGTAATAGTTTATTACAGAAACTTTTTGAAGTGAAAACTTTTTAGGACTGAAGCTGGAAACTGGAATTTCGTAAGACGAAAATTCGTAAGACGGCACAGAGCGCTTGCGCAAATATTCATGTTGTCATGTTTGTGTACGATAGCGGAATAAATGAATATTGTATTCTACCATATAAATTATAGTACTTTCATACTGATAATTAAAGCAATTCGTGCAAAATTATTACCTAACCATTCAAAAATGTCGAAAATGCATAACGTTAACATTCAAGTATTCACTTCGGCCGCACTCCCGGAGTGCAACCCGTTTTTTTATTATTTTGTTTTATTAGACGACATTAAAAAGATAAGCTCATAAAAGTAATTTCAGAATCACTATTTTTAAACTTAAGATGTGCCGCTTGATAGCAAACAAATTGTCTCTCAGATGTCAAAATGCTTCCATGGCGCATGCTGTTATAAATAAGTCTTTATTTTGGTAATTCCACGGACCAACGGACGGACATCGGACAGACGGTAATTGTTTTGGCGGGAAATCTTCCAAGTAACACAGAAAGTGACAAGCTTAACTGTCGTTCCCACCGTCAACCACCGTGACCAGACCACGAATAAAGTCCCAGCTTAAGAATTATTTTTTTTATCTAACCCCAAAGTAAGCAAATTATATGCTTGTATTTGGTTGTTAGTCACCGATACTAATACATAGAAATACTTACATAGATACCAGAATATATTTAATAAACATCCAGACCCGGAAATGCAAATATCTAAATGTTCATCACACAAATGCCTGTGCGGCATGCGGTCGGTCGGTGTAGTTAGTCGGTGTAGGCGTGTATACTAGCCACTCAACCAACGAGGCGGTCAAATTAAAAAAAAAAACTTGTCGAAGGTCTCTCCACAAAGTACACCGACATGCACCTGATGTATCCAGTAAAACGTTATGACGTGCAGTTGAACTAAGTACCTAGATGTGTTGACCCTTCGTATGGTCTGTGTGAAATAAAATGTCAGTAATTCACGTTATCCTACGAATCTACAAAAAAGTCTTGTCAGTTACACCATTAATAACTTAACGACTGAATCGATTCAGCTAAAACTTGATGGAGAGGTAGTCCCAAACCTGAAGCTAGGACAACTTTTTTTTCCATACAAACTGAATGGGTGGAATGAAATTTGCCGGTATAGCTAGTTTACCCTATAAAAGACATTATTAAAAATATAAAAGTAAAGTATCTTTACGTCCATATCCCCGAAGAGGTGGGCAGAGGCATAACCAGACACCCACGACTAGCCGAAGATGCTAAGTCCCACAATGTGATAGGTGGCAAGCCTATCGCCAACCGGGCACATATCCAATCCCGAACAACGTTTTTTTTGTTAGGAAATTGGAAAAACCCAATTTTCTTTTCGTTGCCCGACCCGGGATTCGAATCCGGGACCTCAGACAGTCAAGTCCAACAACTGAACAACTAGACCACACAGGCGACAAAATAAAAAAATATAAACTTAAAAAACAAAACTGTTAAAAATGTTAAACATAAAAAAACAGAAGACCAGAAACGGTAGCCTTACAAATAAATTACTGAACCATCAGTGATTAGGGCGACAGTTTGAGGAATCTACGCACAATGAGTGCCGTCCTCAAAATAGCTGTCTTCTGAATCCAGCTCTTAATCCAGGGTGGTAGCAAGAGTCTGTTAATGTATTGGGAGAGACTCTTCGCTATAAGACCGTTTACTGACACGTCTATCTGACAACGTCAAAGATTTCAAAGGTTGATTGAACATGTAAAACATTAATCTACAAATAAAAAAAATTTTGTAAAGGATTCCTATAGCTAAAAACTGTGTCGCAGACATTTACGCTTACCTCTGGACAATGAGGAAGTAGGTATGTTCTGCTTTCTAAACTAATAATTTTTATTTTTTTAATAATTATTATACAATTACATGTACGTTTATACGACACTAGCTGTTGCCTGCAGCATTGCCCGCATGGTCCCAGGGAAAAATCATTTCGGGAAAAAAATCTATGTGTTAATCCTAGTTACCCGCTGGGGGTGTACCAAATTTCATGAAAATCGGTTCAGCAGTTTTTGCGTGAAGGAGTAACGAACAAACAGACAAACTTTCGCATTTATAAAATTATAATAGTAATAGGATAGGTATTTACAATAACAGTTTTTAGAGGTTTATACACTATAATTATAATATACTTAAATGTGTATGCGTATGTGCATGTATGTGCGTGAGTTTGTATGTGTATGTAGTATGTTGTTAAGTCAAGATCTCACAGATTCTCACAAGTCAGTAACCTCGTGAGTCAAGTCTGTACATTTTGACAATTTCATAATTTTAGTACCTATTTATTTATATACTTGCCCTGGCTTGAGTTTCTACAAATTCTAAAGGAAGAAAAAAAGAAAAAGGAGTTTTGGCGCCATCGTGAATGAAGATGATCGTAATTTTTACACAATTATTGAATGTAGTGTAAATTATGAGTAAAATCAGTTAATGTGGGTGGGAATCATTTTAATTTTGTTCAGTGAAAGTGCACAAATGAAATAATCATGAAAAATTTAGTGTATCGTAAATTTTCTGGCTGCCGTCAAATCTCCCAAAGTAAACTTGTGTGAAGTGACAACCGCTTTAATTAAGACCCTGCCGTGACTCTGTAAATAGTGACTAATGGCTGTATAAGAATAATTAATACGGAAGACGTGGAAGCATGGCCTTAAGGTCTCAGCCGGCCCCAGAAATGGCCAAATTAACTTAAAAAAAAAACAATTGTCAGCTTGAGAGGAACGGGTACAGGTACAAATCCTGTCTGGGGCCAATATTTTTCTTTCTTTAAAATTTATAGAAATTTTCATGTCCGATAACAATTTACATGTTTAAATGTTCAAGATAGCACGATTTATTTTAATGATTAATATTTAAATAGATGTTCACAATTTATTTTATTTCCATATTTTTTATTTAATTTACGTCTTATGTTAATTGAATTTATTTCTATTTTTAAATTAATTTAATTTATTTGTTATTCGTATATTTTTTGACGATTTGACTAAGGTATTCTCATATACTTATCGATATTCTGACATTTTATATCGTTTGACATCATTTATATTTTTCAATTATTTTTTCTAAATATTTTTTTTCTATATGTTGACATATAATTTTATTTTATTTTTTAATACAATGACATTTTTTAAACTTACTGTAATCCCTATTTTTGGGGAAAAAGACTTGCTGTGGTATAAGTTATACTGTGTGGTTATTATATGTTGTGGTTTGTTTACGGTTAACATTTTTATATGTGGATACCGTCAGTAAAGTATTGAACGTTAAATTAAAACAGTCTTTTTTATCTCTAGTTTCAAAACCCTGATGATGCCGTAAAAAGTGAAACCGGTTGGCTAGAAAGTAACAGAAAAAAAACGTGTGTATGTGAAAAATGCTCCTATATCTATATTTCAGTCTTTCAGAAAATAAATTGCTTTGAAGCCACGAGAGGCGTTATTTAATAAGTTGTGACATTGTCTTAACCTTATTCGATATAAGGAACTAGGAAGGAACTCAAATGCATTTTCGAGGTAAAATATTGCTTGTTCAATAGACATAAGATGCGAGAACATAAAGTCTGACCACCTTAAAATAATGTTGGCTTGCGTTTCTTTTAAAAAGATTTTAGACGACAAGGCTGAGCCCGCGGCTTCGCAAGCTTAGAATTTAAGGAAGAATTTATTATACATAACTACATAGATGTCGAATAAGCTTTTATTTTGTTAGTATTAGAATTCATTAGTTTATTTTGTTAATTAAGATTTATTATAACATAGAGGTTAGCTAAGCTATTTCTGATGTTTATTTATATGTTTATGTATATTTGCCATGATTACCTTAGAGGTTCCGAAAGCTACCTTCGGAACCGAACCAGTCGCAATCGGGATACATAATGCTTATGGTTTACGTACAAAATACATCTGTCCTATCCATATGTGCGTAAAAAAATAAAACTAGTGCTGCGGTGGCGAAATGATGATCTATTTCAATACTGCGGTGGCTTGTTGGTTAGCTGCTTTGTTGAACGTTTTAAGTAGAATAATGATTCATCCATAAGGCTAGATGTATAGTTCAATGGAGTTATTCAATGAAATGACTAGCTGCGCAATTAAACAGGTATTTGAACCACTTGGCTGCGATATATACATTGCTTCCAGTAAAAAATTGGAAACACTGAAATTTCATTTGTTTGTATAGATAATCCTATTGATTTAACGCAGTTTTGTTATAGTGGATTACCTACCTACAAGTGATTGGGCTGTTCTAACTCGTGTGAATAATTTTACTAGCTTTTCTCCAAAAAGGAACTAAATATGCTAGAGCATAACAATGGCAAGTCCTGACATTAAGTTGGCAAAAATGTGTAAGTCAGTAGGGTCAATAGTCACAAAACCTATTATCGTCACGTAAACTCAGAGATCAAGGAAGCAGACATTTGTGTGATGACAGTAAAATGTATTTTTTTTTATAAATTGTTTTTTTTGTAAACTTAGTTCGTGATCTGTATATTTGTATAAATAAATAGTGTCCAAGTGAATAGAAGCATGACGTGAGGGGTCAGTATGACGCGGGTCGGCGGAGCAGGCAACATTACGTGCCGCCTGAGAGGGCAACGGACTCGCGCGCGGGGTCCAGTGTTTCCACCTTGGTGGTTTTTCCACCAGAACTAGCGCTTTTTCAAGGTTACTAGTGGTATTTTTTACTATCTAGCGCTTTTATTTTTTCTGGTGGTTTTAGTGTTTTTTTTTAAACGGAATCCGTCAACACGTTTGGCAGGGAAACAACATTTCGGTCTAGATTTTCACCGTTACGCAAAGATGTCAATATGTAAAGACATAAAGATGCTGTACATAAATTTCAAAAAATTAACTTTACTTTCATCGAAATTATGTCGCCAGATTTGGATAACATATTTTAAAAAGTTAACATGTTAATGTCAAAAATACTTTAGAAAATGAAAAATAATAATTACATCATCTACATACAATGTTTTAAAAACAATATTAAAGTATTTTCGGTACTTTAGCTAATAATTAAATATAATAATACCTGTAATAACAGAGGTAGATTGATATTAACGAATGCTTTAAAGGAATTATTAAATGAAAAAAATCTCTGGTGGAATCTGGTGGTTTTTTTCATATTCCAATTTCTCAAATCTGGCGACAATTTGCTTTTGATCTGGCGCTTAAAAAAATTAGAGGTGGCAACACTGGCGGGGTCACCGTATGCCAGTCCAGTTTGGCGCAACTTTCATATAAAAAAATTAAAAAAAATATTATGTTTTTTATTCGCCAAAATCATATGACACTAGGTAGTTGCCTTATATCTGAATGCCTTTAGACTTACTTTCAAATTATACGGGTTATACTTTTTCAAGTAAACTTTATACAAATTCGGGTTTGCTATGTATCTATGGAAGTCCCGTCTCTTATTACGTAGTATTTATATACTCTTTGCGCCAGTCTTCCACAATACTTGGACGTAGGCGCACGTTACATCGACTATTCTACTATTCTTATATACCTACGTGTCTATAATTCCTACGTCCCTTTTATTTCTCAGCACACGAAGACTCAAACAAATAGCATCTTTATAGCCGTATCCCCGGAGCGGCACAGGAATAATGTGTTCTTTAAGGACGGAGAAATCAATTAAAATACATAAAAAAATGTAGAATTCGAAAATACGAGGGCCATCCAATAAATTTTTAGCCTAAGAAAAAATAAAGAAAATTTTGTGAAAGTAAAGAGTTATTTCTCAACATAGTCTCCTTTCAATTCAATACACTTGGACCAGCGATGCTCCAACTTTTTGAACCCGTCAAAAAAATACGATTTCCCGAAGTCTTCAAAATAGGCCTCTGTGGCGGCGATGACCTCATCATTCGACCCAAATCTTTTGCCGGTGAGTGACTTTTTCAGATTTGGGAACAAGAAAAATTCGCATGGAGCCAAGTCTGGAGAATACGGTGGATGGGGCAGCAATTCGTAGCGCAATTCGATCAATTTAGCCATGACAACGGTTGAGGTGTGAGCCGGCGCGTTGTCGTGGTGGAACAGCACTTTTTTTTTTGCCAAAT
>NJDC01007486.1:0-16125 GCA_002245475.1 Calephelis virginiensis
CGCTGGTTCGATCATGTGGAAAGAATGACAGATGAAAGATTGACAAAGCAGATATAAAATGCGAATGTGGATGGATGTAGGTACCCGGGGAGACCAAGGCTGAAATTCCACGATCAGATCAATCGGATATTATCCGAGGGCGGTGTCAAGAGTCTCCGAAACCGGCGTGTTTGTATGAAAAGGGTTATGAATGTGAAGGAAGCAAGACAGGTTTGTCAGGATCGTGAGGTCTGGCACTCGATACTCTCTGCCTACCCCGTAAGGGACTTGGCGTGAAGATATGTATGTATGTATGTGTGTATATGCTTAGATATTTACAAATGCCAGAAAAATGGTCAAAAATTTCCTACATGTTAAATCGAGTGCAAGTCAGATTTTCCACTAACGATCAGCGTATTGTTGTTAGTTCCCATATGAGGTTCCTATGGAAAAGATGGTAAGTGGTGGTAATGTCTGTCACTAACATCGTGACCGTAGCTACATGGTAGTTTTGCGATGACTTTGGGTAGGGTTGTTACATGCGAAGGACATGGCAATTTTTTGTGTTTTCCGAGCTCTTATTATAATCGCCTCTATGAGACCTCAAGAAGTCAAGAATAGATGTGGTAGTCTAATACAAATAACTTTGTCCGGGATATGTGGCCGGTTGACGATAGGCTAGCCACCTATCACACGGCGGGTGCCTTGGATGTGACTCTACCTACCTTTTTGGGATACAGGCGTGGAGATACTTTTCTTACCATATTTGTAATCTGTTAGGCTAGTCACATTCTGTGTCATATCTACTCTGCTTACGCGGAATTAGAATTATTCTACAGCTATTACAATTCCACCAGAAGTAACGCCTGATACAATAAAAAAAGCTTTCCAACCTCACAAAAGATCAGTTTATTTTTTACATTAGTTACAAAAGCCCAAATAAATTGTGGAAAAGTACCGATACCGTTTAAAAATGTACATTACGTTAATTCACCAATTACAGCTATGATAAGATTACATCATATATCGTCGGGGTCGGCCAAAACCCTGGCCTATATTTTCCATGACTTCTGTAACTGAAGCCGTAGTGTTTCAGGGTAATATATGAAATAATATGAAAACTAGTTCATATGCGATCCTTGTTTACGTGTTGCTTAGCCTCGTAGTTGGTCCGGGCTCCTTTGAAGAATAGACCATCTGCCTTCCTGCCAGGCAGCTCGTAAAAGGCGAGCATAGGCTAACCGTCACTAACACCGTGACATCTGACTAGGTGGTAGAGTTTTGCAGCGATTCACTCGCCCGGATTGGTACCACCGCCTTACCTATTCCTGTTCGGAGGGTAAGGTAGCCGGTAAACTTACTTTTGCTCGAGGCCTAATATCCCGGCCTCAGATTGGCAACGCACCAATACCACCTTTGGTGTCTCTAGGTGGCGGGAATTTCTTACCATCAGGAAATCCGTCTGCTTGTTTGCCTTCCAATATCATAAAAAAAAATTGTCATGGGTTTGGAAGGCATGATTGTAGTGTACTCCTTATCGTTACTAAATCTATGGGTTTATTTGACTTTCTGTATAAGAAAACGACAGCTTGCACTCCGGGAGTGCCGGCAGAAGTGAAAACTTGAATGTTAACGTTTTGCATTTTTGATGTCATGGAATTTTTAGGGAATAATTTTGCACGAATTGCTTTAGTTATCAGTATAAAAGTACTATTATTTATGTGGTAGAATACAATATTCATTTATTGTGCTATTGTATACAAACATGACAACACGAACATTCACGCAAGTGCCCTGTGCCGTCTTATTCGCGGAAGTCGCCCTGCGCCGTCTTACGAATTTTCGATCAGGTCAAGTGTCCTAACGCGAGTTTAGAAGTCTTTACTCATTCCAAAAAAAGTGCGCAATGCCGCTAAAGAAGTTTTCACTTCAAAAAAAAAAAAAAAGTAGAGTTATTGCTTATTTTGTTAGAAAATTTGTTTGGGGCATAATTTACAGTTTTTTGTATTTTTTATGGCACATGGTTATCCTAATGGTAAGAGTTAACCGTTTAGACACCATAGATGTTATAGGTAAGCGATGCACCTGCGCACCAAGCGTTATAAGTATACAAGATTGCTAAAAACAAATTGTAGATCCTCTTTTTCCATTTCCCCACGAAATTGAAATGTAGAGTCACAAATAGATAGAGTTCCGAATTAGCAAATTCAAAATATGGCAACTTTACGCAAAATTTGTCTACTTTAGCTTTGTCATTAATCATTACGAGAGTTACTTATCGACATCACTTAGATAGTCGAAGTACTCAATAAGTTGGTATATTATGCAATATTAATCGCCTGTGCGGCAAAATGAATGCTCTATTACAAATCAAACTCCGATGCTGTTTCATTCAGCTTGCACTAGCGGACGGTTGACATCGAAAATTTATTGAAGCTGGGGAACTTGGAGTATTATTACATAGAATTCGCGCAATGTGCACAACATTAAACCTAAGTGAAACCCAAGTAAAGCTTTATTTTAGCTTTTCCCGCTAGTCATTTAGCATGCACTTATTATTTACCTTTAACTAATGATACCTCGAAAGAAAACATAGTTAGATGTTTTGAACATAACTGTCATTGATTTGTATTTGTTAATTGTGTGTTTTATATCTGACACCTCTACATGTTTTAGTAGATTGTACGTAGTTGATCATAACTGAAACTTAAACATTGACCTAATTCTAAATAAACTGTTGAGTCTAAATACAATAATTTTACCTGGAACTTTATGCTTCACCCCGAAAAAGTTTAAATTTTCTATTTTTATTTACCTTTAGTTTATTTTATTTAAAAATATCAAAAGTTATGTTTAGAATTATTTGTCTTTTAAGTTTTGAATTGTTGAACTGAATAAAAAAATTTCAAAAATATTTTTTTTGAAAACTGACAAATTTATAAGAAGTCGTTTCTTAAGTGCAAATAAAAATTGTTTATTCTTACTTTTTTCATAAATAACTAGCATTTTGTGAAAATAACAGAATTAGTCTGTTACTTGCACAAAGCGCTAATTATTTATTTAAATTAAGTAATACAAAAGTCGTGACACAAATTTTTCTTTGTTTTTATTTAAACGCGCGTGCTCTACACGACGCTCTACATGAATATTTTCAAAGCTGGGACACACCAGCTGCATGTTGCAAATGGGAGCCAACCAGTCGCCTTGCATCCACCGTGAGAGGTGCGCGTGTGTTCGGTCTCTATGACATTGAAATCTCGAATAGCTAACTTGAAATAATACTGTTATTGTTTACTTTACCTAGCTTTTTCAAATAGTGAAGTGATGTAGTGGGAAACGTTTTGTAGACTAGTTTCTAAACGTTATTTTTTGTGAAATTTACTGCAGTGGATGTGTTTAAAAATAGTCACAGTGCTAGTGATGTGATATCATAATTTGTGTATAACATTGGATACCAACATGTTCGGTGTTTTAATTAGGAAATGGAATTCTAAAAGGTACTATTTATTTATAAATAGACTACATTAAATCATGTTTATTAATTTTGTTACGGCTTCAATATACCTACCTACCTAATTGCCGCGTCTAGGTATCACAATAACATGTATGATGTATGATTTTAAATAAATACATATATAAATTTGCTTACTATGGGGTCAGATTAATTTGCCAAAGGGATATTTACTTATTTATTTACTTTATGATGCCACATAAATAGTTAATTGTAATCTATTCCTGGTTTAAAAATATGATAACCCCTACACCGGCTTTAGGAGTACTCTAGTCGTATAATGCTAGTGCGAACAGACTATTACTAGAGTCGGTCATCAATTCATCTGAACTTTTTGACCACCGCAAATGCACCACTTGTCATTGTCGTCTTCTGGTTGGAAGAATAAACAATCCGTAAATTTTCATGAAGCTTATGATCCGATTGGGCAACGCACCTGTAATATCTTGGATTTTAAAGTGAAACGTGCATTTCTTATCACCAGGAAATCAGTCTACTTGTTTACCTTCATAAACAACATAAATGTGTTAGGTAGGTAGGTATTTGTTACAATTTCAACAACTTATTAATATTTTATATTTTAAACGAGAGTATAAAATGTAGAGCTTTTTTCTAAGGTACTTCTACTTCTTGGTCTTTAATTCAATACCTACATCAATTATTCAATTTATTTTAATGTTTGTAACATTCATTTAAATATTACAAATGTGTATATTTCAATATAGGTATAATTTTAAATATGTAGTAGGTAGGTACTAACAGTAATTAGTGAGTTGATTAATTAGTGGTATGCAGTTTCTAAGTATAAATCAACAAAGCCCGGATTCGATTCCCAGAATGCTTAATAAGTATAATTTAATTTCTCTGTAAAGTCAGGGCTTAATTTCATTTTAAATTTTGTCACTAAAGAAGATAAATAACACTAGTTGTGATTATTATTGTTATTATTGTTTTGATATAGAAATAAAATTTATTATGCTTTATTATTTTAGGAACTTCTATAGCTAAAAAATATGTACAAAACAAGTACTAAATTTAGAAATTGGCAATTCCCTACCTACTTATTGATTAACCGCTAACCACTACTAATGTTATACTTAAATGCGAATGTAAGTTTGTTTTTTACACTTTTATACTTTCATCATCATGAAATTTTGTGCACACATTCTTGGAGATATTAGAAGTAGCATAGGATACTTTTAAATGACTTAAACACGAGCGAAGCCGCAGGTAAAAGTTTGTAATATTAAAAATGTGAAAGTGTGTGTGCTTGTATATACATTTCGTTTTGACATACAAAGAAATGTTCCGATTTTTCACGTCATAAAAATAGCTTGCAAGTTGGCCTTTTCCTAATGATTAAAGACAACTATCGTCTAATAACACGATAAATGTTACTGGTGGATCGCTAATCGGTATTTTATGAATGGGATTGTAAGTCTTACTGATATTTTACCCTTACGGATTAAGACTATTACCTACCTACTTCTATAACGGTTTTAGTAATATTTTGGACAGAAATATGTTAGACCTTGGAAAAAGATAGGTAGGCTTACTTTTTCCCGGATCTCAATGTGTCCTTGTTGGAAATTTAAATATACAAATCGCGGGTTACGGCTAGTAAATATAAGGTAATTAGAAATGGATCTATGACTTCCGCTTCAAATTTTTTAGAAACTTTGATGAAAACTCTCAAAACATTTAGGTATCTTATATTGGATACTGCTCTGGGAAAAATATTTTGCATGCTATTTCTCATTAATGTTGTTATGTATGCATTTTTTACTAGATATTCCGGCGAACTTTTTTCATCTAGTGTTAATAATTTGTAACAGTTTATACGTGACAATGTTATATCGTAAAGTGTAAAAGTTTATATTGCTTTTCTTGTTGTCTTCGCAGTTTTTTTTTCATTATCTCTTATTTTAACCCTTCACTGTACTTCCAAGAATATTTTATAACTATTAAACGAAACAGTTCACTGGTTTTCAAGTTTAAGCGAGACAGACGAACAGCATTGCATTTAAATATATATTTATATATTAATAGCTTTCACTCGTAAAATATAAAATGTCTAAAAATGGTTTTCTACGTGTTACCCTGATGTCTAAACTATATAATTGTGAAGTTTGATCTAAATCCGGTTAGTAGTTTTTGCGTAAAGGAGAAACAAACATCCATTCATCTGTGCATCCCTACAAACTTTCGCATTTATAATTTTAATAGCTAGGATATATATTAACCTTTTTTTAATGATATATAAGTCTTAAATATTTCTCCACGTGTTCGGGGTCCTCTGAGTAGAATGGACCTGCATCGTCCTCTCTACCAGGCAGCTCACAGGTGGCGAGCACTGGTTAAAAACTGGTCATAGATAATGTGCAGCAACTTGCCAGGGTAGTGATCCACCACCTCACCCATTCTTGTTGGCTGCCACCATAATGATTTGGTCTGGAGGACAGGGTAACCGGTAGACTTTCACATTAGGTCTAATATCCCGGCCGCAAAACAGCGACGCACCTGCAACATCTGTGGTGTCTATAGGCCACGGTTGTATCTTACAATAAGGAGATTCTTGTCCTTGTTCACTGACATATCATATTAAAAAAAATTGATAAGACAACGATCCTGGTGGTAGTCAACGTAGAAGTAAAAGGAGTATTATTGTCCTGTAGCCGGGGTTTTAGGCCTAATGTGCAAGTGTACCGGCTATCCTACTCTTCGGGCGGGAACATAACAATGTTACTCAGGAAATCTACCCCAGTAGTTTTATTAGTAATACCCCATTTAACATTGCTATGTTAAATGGGGCTAATATAATAGAAATAATAGAATAAAAAGAGTATTATAGTATTATTACTAGTATATTATACTAGCCTCTTACTGCCAGGCAGGCAGAGGTACCTAGTCCCCTGTGTTTGGGGACCCTGACTGACACGAGGCAAAGGATACTAAAAGTTAAAAGTTTATGGTAGGTACTAGGATATCATACAATGACAGGACTACATCAACAGCGATTTTTATTTAAATGTTTGATAGCAGATAAAAAGTTTTGTATTTTTTATATAACAGACATGCGAAGAGACAGATGGATTTCCTTAAGGTGAAATACACACGTCGTCGCCTACAAAAGATACGTTGCCTATAGATGTAAAAATGCATTGTTACCCCGTGATCGCTATCTAAACTCTATTGTTGATCAAACTGACTACTCTGGTTTCCAAACAATACGTCTATAGCAAGTACCATCTAGGGTAATTGAATAAATAAGTAACCTAAAGTAAGTAAAGTCTGTTTTTTTACCAGTTAGCGATAATAAATAATCCCTGCACAAATTACACAAAATAAATTTAACCCCAAAGTAAGCATTAAATGCTTTTGTTATGGGTGTTAGTTGACGATTCTAATCTATATATTAATATGAAATGTCAAAACTTTGGACCCCCTTTTACGAAAATTGCATACGGAGCATAAAATTTGGCTCACTTATAGTTTATGTGTAGGAGAAGTGCAGAACACTAATATTTTTCAATAATAATGCTTATAAAGTACATTAAATCAATAAATAAAACATTACCCACACTACCATGCCTTTGACACACACAAACAAATATATTGATGATAACAATAAAAGATCATAGATGACGCACTGAAACGTTTGGATACAAAGAAGTTGGTCTTGATAAATGAAGATGGCGTTCTTATCAAGAAGATATATAAATTTATTATGGTCGAATTTTGACCAATGAGCGACCACTAGTTCATAGAAATACTTATAAAGATACTAGAATAAATTTTATTAATATCCAGACCCAGAAATACAATCGTCACATAAAATGCCGCCGCCCGGGAATCAAACGCGTGCGTTAATCTATGAAATTAGGCGTGTCAACGCCACCACCAAGAAGGCGGTCAAACCCCATTGGTCGTCATGTCCTTATCTTAAGTCTCTAAAATACATATCCTTTCCCATGTATATACGTCTATTCTCGGCAATCTAAGGAGCTATTACATTTTGTTATCGTTGAAGCTGACAGCTGGACATAAAAATCTTCAAAGATACACTCTTTACTTACGTTTTGTTGGAGCTCTATTTTAGCACTTCTTTGTTTGTTCAAGTACTAACAAGAATCCACAGCTTTTTTTATAATAATGGTAGGCAAACAAGCAGACGGATTTCCTGATGGTAAGAAATTCGACGACAATATATGTTACATAATATGTAAATGGACGCTATAATATGTAAATATGAACGAGCGAACCTTTAAAAAAGTTTTTGAATCTTAGCTACAAAAAATTGAAGTTTACGAAAAAAATTAACAACAAATTTTACTTAATAATAACACATACTTAATAATAATAACATGTTTATCATCCATCTTACACTGTGATTGGTGGCTTATTGCCAACCAGGCAATATTTTATTGTGTTTATATGACATTTGAAGGTTTGTTGGACGGATTTCCTGATGGTAAAAATTTCTGCCGCCTAGAGACACCAAAGGTGGAAATGGTGCATTGCCAACCTAAAGCCGGGAAGTTAAGCCTCGAGCAAAAGTAATTTTACCGGCTACCCCACCTTCCAAACCGGAACACGTCATGACGTTATAGGCATGGCAGGAATAGGTAAGGCGGTGGTACCAATCTGGGTGAGTCGCTGTGAAACTCTACCACCTAGTCAGATGTCACGGTGTTAGTGACGGTAAGCCTATGCTCGCCTTAACTCGCTTTACTAATTACAAAAAGTGCACAACGCCGCTAAAAAGCTGTCTCTTCAAAAACTTCCTAGTTTTATAAAAATATGTGTAATTCTGGTGTACGCAAAATCGTCTAGAATTTAATCTAAGTGGAACGGCCTTGAGTCAGCGTATTTTATAAATTTGTGGCAACGACAGTAATTGTTTATGCCTTAAGTGTGTCGGTGCGTAGGCAGAACTTGAACCGAGGGTCACAAGTACGACTCATTCGAAGGTATACTAAATAATCCATTATGCATATGATTATTGGCTGCTTAATTGTCTGACTAGTCGTATTCAGAAGAGGTTCATGTTGGATGGATTACTTAAGGCGGGCGCAATCAGTGATTGAGATATTTTATTAGATTTACATGGTTTGCTGCAAACGGATCTTCTATATTGTGGCCAATGAAAAAAATATTATTGTCGACTACAAAGTAGTTATCGTCTCTGTAGTCTAGTGGTCCAGGTGTTGGACTTGATTTCATGAGGTCCCGGGTTCGATTCCCGGGTTGGGCAACAAAAAGATAATAATGTTTTTTCCAATTTTCTAAATTAAAATGTTGTTCGGGATTAAATATGGGGCTGGTTGGCGATAGGCTTGCCACCTACCACATTATGGGACTTAGTCTTCGGCTAGTCGTGGGTGCCCTGGTTGTACCTCTGCCTACCTCTTCGAGGATATGGGCGTGAAGATACTTTATTTGGTATATTATTAATAAGACATGTCTTATTGTCGTGATTAATATAACTACTGCAACTTTACTGTAGAGTAAAAGTATTTCTCATAAAAACTTGTACCGCTGCATATTTGTTGGAAACATTGGACGTAATATTCCCTCCTGCGACATTCTACTCATTTCACATTTTGTACTTTTTCCCTTCGCAAGAAATTGTTGACATCCTTTGGATTATGTGATGGCATAGTTTTCTTGAAAGTCGAGTAGCGCATCAGTTTCAAGTTTCCAAGTCTAATTTTTTACTGTCTTTGGTATTACTGCCTTGATCTGCTTGCCTAGCATTACTATGTCCATTGTCTTATTATAATTACTTAATAATTTTGAAAGAATTGTTATAATTATCAGTATGAAAGTACTATCATTTATGCACAAATATAATTTTCATATCAATAACCTTCGTTTGGCTTGACAAAAACTCGCTAAACGGCTAGGAGCGTCGTTATTGCTCGTCTACACATAAAGCTTATTTTCAAGATGGAATAAATAGAGCAATGTTTGTTGATATTATACATACCTATCCAAAAAAAACTTCACAACTGTTTTTACTTCAAAAATAAAATTATTACAAAAACATTCAAATTCATCGTTACGAAAGGATAACGTCTGTCGTGCCGCTAAAGACCTTTTTACTTCAAAAATAAAATTATTACAAAAACATTCAAATTCATCGTTACGAAAGGATAACGTCTGTAATGTCAGCTAACGAATAATAAAATCCCGTACTTTGTTTTGTTTAAAGATACTGAAAGATCCTACACTGTATAATTTAACGCAAAACTACTTATCTGCAGCAGGAAATAAGTATGGAGCCATACCGAACGTCGAGGCAAACTACAGGGACGAAATACTCGTGAAATTACAGTCAATGCCACTTTAATGGATGATAATGCTAGCCTCGGTAGCAGTCCGGGCTTGGGACAATTTCGATATAATATTCAAATTATCGGACCACCAACGCTCAATTTAATTATTTAAATTGAGAAGTTTGTTGCCATGTCCGCCTCGTTGAACGAGGGGTTAGCGTACACGACTAAGTACACCGAACAACCGCGAGACTAAGGTTCGATTCCCAACGAGGGCAGGTATTTGTGTGATGAATATAGATGTTTGTATTTCCAGGTCTGGGGGTTTGTTTGGCATATATTTAAGTACTTCTTTGAATTGTTGTTGTCTAACAGCCTTAACAGAAGTATGCACTTTGCTTAATTTGGGTTAAATTAGTTTGTGTAGTTTGTTCAGGTAAATTTATTTATTTATTTCATACCCGAAGAGCGAATATTCGACTGTATTAATCAGAGTGTCGGCTAGTGCTCATTCTTGTTTGTAATTTCGGGTTCCTCTCTGGAAAATTATCTAAAAATTTAAAATTTGGCAATCAAACAAATCGTGCTACGCCAATTTGAAACACATCATCTAAGAATGCGAAAATTGACATTGAGCTTAATAGGACAATGCCAATTTGAAACTAATCATTAAAGAATTTGGAAAATGGCAATAAGTTTAATTGGACTATGCTAATATCATCAAAGAATTCGAGCAAGGGCAATAAATAAATATCAGTGGACAAGTCACACAAATTGAACTTAACCCCAAAGTAAGCAAATTATATGCTTGTGTTTTGGGTGTTAGTCAAAGATTCTAATACATAGAAATACTTAAATAGATACCAGAATATATTTAATAAACACCCATACCCGGAAATAGGGAACAGTTGCAAATGAGGCCTAATACAGTACAGCGATACACCTACTCGTATAACATTTGTAGTGTGAGCAAGCTGCGGTTGTCTCCAAACAGCAACAACGACCAAACTCCCTAACAAAAATCGTTATATATTTTACATTTGTAAGAGGCTGGCTTTTGGTTGGTAACGTTCTATTACCAATTATTAAAATTAGCTCCACAGTGAATGTTATTAGTTATTTATAATAACATGTTATTGCAAATCCTAAGGCTGTCACGATTTACGCATAATGTATAGTGGTCCATATTTAACGTATATGTAGAGTTTTCTGATTTCTATCTATGTATACTCAGCCACAAATATTATCACATTTTTTATATCTAAATTATCTTTAAATAGTATTGAATGCAAAAGACGAGAGTAGTTTTTTGTCCTTTTTACTAACACAAGTATATTATCTGTTATAATTGCTTTAAATGTCTTTAAGAGTATTCGGTAAGAAGTCGCTATAGGGGGTTTCTTGGTAGTAAAAAAACGAGATGTTCAGCCTCTCTCTTTAACTGAATACGAAATTAAAAGGTGAATGCGTAAGACAGTGTTGCCAATCCAAGAAAGCCCTTGCAGGACTCTACTACCTTATCTTACGAACTGTACTATTTAAATCCAGCATTCTTAACGTTAGAATATTCCAAGCGAACTTTAGGGCTGTCACAGCGTTACATCAACATATCTAATTTGAATTTAGAGTTTGAAGTTCGCTTTTGTAATTTAACCTATGATAGCTACACATAATACTAATACTAAGCATATTTTAGCAACCAAAGAAGGTAACAGTCCACATAAAAAAATGAGGTTTTTTTTTATGAAGGCAAACAAGAAGACGGATTTCCTGATGGTAAGAAATTCACGCTGCCTAGAGACACCAAAGGTGGAAAAGGTGCGTTGCCAACTTGAGGCAGGGATGTTAGGCCTCGAGTAAAAGTAAGTTTACCGGCTACCTTACTCTCCGAATCGGAACACGTCGACGGCAAGCGCTGACATTATGGCAGCAGGAATAGGTAATGCGGTGGTACCAATCCGGGCGAGTCGCTGCGAGACTCTACCACCTAGTCAGATGTCACGGTGTTAGTGACGGTGAGTCTATGTTCGCTTTTTACGAGCTGCCTGGCACAGGAAGGCAGATGGTCTATTTAGCCAACACGGTCGGACCAAGACGGGGTAGGTTAATTACAGAAAAACTTCAAGACAGACCAAACTTGTTTTGTGTATAAGAAACACCCTTGCATTATTTTTTGCTCGTGAGTGTACAAATCTGTATGATTTATGGCGCTATTATATTGTATTGTCCATACCGTCACGTTATTGGGGTTAACAGCCAATTCATGAACGGTGAAGCTCATTCAGCTGTTATTATAGATACAAAAAGGTGATAAATCGATATTTATCACTCACATTAACATTTTTAAGATTAACTATAGATTCGGAGCTAGTTTTTTAGTTTTAGTCTCAAAAATATTTATACGGTTAGGGTGATGAATTTTGTCTGATTTACTGCACCGCCATCGGTAATTAATTGTAAAACATGCGCAGTGCGTACGTCGAGCATCAAAGCGGGAAATTAAAAAAATATAACAAAAATAAAAAAAAGTGCAGCAAAGTGCTGTGCAGGAATTTTCCTGCATAAAGTTTGTTTCGCTTTACATATTTCTTATGGCAAATTGCAGTTACTTATGCTTACGTCCTACCAGATTTTTTTCCCGTCCGGAAGGAAGGGTTAGTCTGTAGACCTGATCACTAGACCGGAACCGCGGCCACAGGACTGAGACGCATCTATGATATCTACTGTGTACCTAGACACGGTTGTTTCTTACCAGAAGTACTTGGTCGCTGTCTTTGTGACAAAAAATCTGATGCCGGAAAACAAGCAAAATATTAAGCCTTCAAATCAGCTAGAAAATGTGTACGACTCTCAATTGGACGTTGTTAAGCAGAAAGGACCCAATCCACATCTAACTAGTTTTGAGATAATTGACTTTGAAGTTTATGTATATATAATAAATATGTACTGGCCATATATGTGCGTTGATAACTAATGATTATTCTACAAATGTCAGAGTATAGTATATCTGTAGGATCTTTTACCGAACGAAAGTATAGAGCTTTTCCTCTTTAGTATTTTTAACTCAATTTTGTTGCTTGTATGGGTTGGATCCTTTCTGCTTAACTACGTCCAGTCCAATTGGACGTAGTTAAGCAGAAAGGACCCAATCCACATCTAAACAGTTTTGAGATAATTGATTTTAAAGTTTATATATTTATAATAATATGTGCTGGCCATATATGTGGGTTGGTATCTAATGATTATCCAAATGTCATAGCTTTGTTTATCTATGAAATCTTTTACTGAACGAAAGTATTATAAGCTTTACGACCTCTTTAGTATGTTTCTCTCAATTTTGCTGTTCATGTGGGTTGGGTCCTTTCTGCTTAGCTACGTCAAATTTTAGTTGAAACCATGAGGTAGGTCAACTTTAGTGATAATCATGTTGTAAATTTCAATAGCCTAGGTAATACTAATTGGAGACGAATTCAACAAACCAAAATAATTAAAAAAAAGTATCTTCACGCCCATATCCACGAAGAGGTTGGCAGAGGTACAACCAAGGCACCCACGACTAGCCGAAGACACTAAGTCCCACAACGTGATACTCGTAGGTGGCAAGCCTATCGCCAACCGGGCACATTTCCAATCCCGACCAACATTTTTTTTATTAGAAAATTGGAAAAATTCAATTTACTTTTTGTTGGCCGACCCGTGATTCGAACCCGGGACCTCATGCAGTCAAGTCCAACAACCGGACCGCTAAACACAGAGGCGATTACAACAGTATATATATAATAATAAAACCAAAATAAATAAAACAGTAAAAAGTGTAAAAAGTTCTAGAGCTGTGAGCGATATTGCTGATTCCATAAAAAAAATATCAAAAAAATATCTAAATCAAATTGAATATCATAAGCAAGTTAAGCCGGTTCCCAACTACGGCCTGATTTTTTTACTAACCCAAATTGCACTGACCAACATTATTTAATGTGGCATCAGATTTCGATTCGCTACATTAAATACTTTGCCTTATCTTCCAATTATATTGAGTTTCCATTTGTCTAGAGCATGCGCATCTAGAATTATGCACAGGTTTAACACATTATCTTGACTTTTTTCGGTTAATTATTTGGCTTGTCTGTACTATTTGTGTGCTGACTATTATAAAAAAAATCTATGCGAATTATAAAATTGCAAAACCGCTGCGTTTTCGTAAAAAAAATACATAGACTGGGATGATTTCAGACTTTTTTGAGATTTTTTCTTGGTTTGTTTTTCATTGTAACATGCAAATTATGACTAGGCAAAGGAAGCTTTTGCGACATTTTCATATTCTAGAGTTTTGGAGATCAGAAAAACATGTCACTACTAACAACTTACGCTTACGACAAGCAGTGAACGTGGAGGGTTGTAATAATCACTATGCGCTTATGCTCAGTTTGAATTATCGATGCTTTACTTGCCTAACTAAACTTTTTTGTTGTTAACCGATAATACCGCGAACATTTAATTCAATGATTATATTAGTTATTTTAATAATAAACAAATTTACAGGCTATTTATGATATTTTTCATCAAAATTTCCAGCTGTACAAAATTAAAAACCCGAAATAATGTTAATAACAAATGTGGAAATTGTTGGAGAAAATGCATTTTTGTATTTTTACTTTCATGCTACAACGACAACGAGTAACGATGAGTACTGTTATCCTAAGATGAATATGTACTATGTGCGTACTCTATAAAAATGAGCTCCAGCGAAAGTGACATAAAAAAGGGATGTTGCAAAAATAGCGAGGTTAATAATGCTAAAAACAACCGTTATACGTTACTGTTATTTGTTCATTTCGCCATACGCACAACGGTAGGTTGTTTCCCTCCCATTTAGGGTTGTCGCTTTTTTCGATAAAACTGAATAAAAATGTAAAAATAGACTACTTTTCTAAATTCTTAATCAAATATCCTCCGAATTTTTTTTCTACAAATTTATAGAAAAATAATTTTGCTTAAATAAAAATCAAACAAATTTATTTTAGATACAAATAAACATAAAACACTGAGTCGGAAACAGAATTTGAATCGATTTACTACAAAATTCATAAAATTTTGTTATAAAACATTTTAATGACTAAATAAAATCTGTGTTAGATTAATAAGTAAAAGATCACCATCGTAAGGCGGAGATTGCGGGTTCACATAGCGACCGCATAAATCGGCACGGCTCTCCTATTGGTGGTTATAGCGAGCAATGACGTCGTGGCATCAGGAATAGGTAAAATATAGTGGTATCAAAGCTGCTGCACAGCATTCTGCCACCTAATATAAAGCTTATTTTCCTTCGTATAAAATTACTAGCGGCCCGCCCCGGCTTCGCACGTTTATGAAAGATATATATAAACCTTCCTTTTCAATCACTTTATCTGTTAAAAAAACCGTATCAAAATCCGTTGCGTAGTTTTAAAGATTTAAGCATACAAAGGTTTTGTACTATGTAGTGATAATGATTAAAAGTGATATTGGCAACCCTAGCCTCCGTCACACTACTGACCCGCTTTGTTTTATTGGTGTGTAATCAATGATTATTTAGTACAAGTGTATTTCCTGAATGTGCTTTAGGCATCGCTTACGAACTTTACTGCATATTTTACATATGACGGGGCCAGATTTATGAACTTGCCGTTCGCGCGACTTTATGTGCGCGTGGAAGTTAGTGTTTTTCCTGCGAAAATCTCAAGATCAGATTGAGAAATAAAAAAAAGTAGCTTCTTCTTTCAATAACAAGTATTCAATTAATAATAATAAAACACAATGACAATGAATAACAATGAATAAACAGAAAACGTTTGTAACGTATTTTTATTTTAGCACTTGCCCTGTGCTTGGGATAAATTTTCTATAAATTTTAAACGTTAACGGGTTAGAAAGGAATTAAAAATTTCGCCACGGGACTTGAATCCTCAGTAGCTCAATTGGTTAGAGCATTCGTCGGCTTGAGACGAAAGGTTACAGGTTCAAATCCTGTCTGGGGCGAAATTTTTTCTTTCTTTAAAATTTATAGAAAACGTTTGTGTTTTATTATTGTGACAATTATGACAATTTATTTTTATCGATATGTATGTACTTATGTAGGTATGTCATTTATCGATTTCAAAACTTTCATTTCTTTTTTGCGATGTATATTTGCTTTAAAAGTGTGTTTTTTGTACTTATTTTTAGAGAAATTCGGAAATGTGTCTACGTTAGTTTTAAGAATAAACCATTAAACTAATTTTAATGACATTTAGGACGTAAAAATTCTCTCAGTTGGATATTACTGCCTTTTGTACCGTCATAACCAGTGATAGGAATAGGCAGTGCCTATTTACCTAAACT
>NJDC01007486.1:17129-50676 GCA_002245475.1 Calephelis virginiensis
AATGGTGCGTTACCAACCTGAGGCCGGGATGTTAGACCTCGAGCAAAAGGAAGTTTACCGGCTACATTACACCCCAAATCGGAACACATCATGACGTTATGAAGTTTGTAAATATTATCCGGAGATTGAAATTAATTAAAAAGATTATAAATCGATAGAATCAATATACGGATTGCTATGCGTATGCAGCTAATACAGATATAAATAAGGAGGTAAGCTCCTTATTTATATCTGTATTAGCTGCATACGCTTTCGTTTATCGTCTTTGCATAAAGGAATACTAGACTATAGCTATAAATAACATCTATTTTAGGAGTTAGACCTCCCCTATTTGAACTAAATTGGGCATAAACATTAGCTATGGTCCATTAACAATTATAGCAGTTCATAAGATAATCGTGTTAGCGTGTTTGGAGGAGTTGCTCAACGGACCAGTGTAGCAACGTAGACATAACCTGGTCTAGATATTCAACTGATTTGCATACGCCTCGTTTGTCGGCTGTATTAAGCGTTTATTTGACAACACACCCAAAGTTTCTTGTGTGGCTGTGATCTTTTCTGACAGTTATATTTTTTATTTGCTTCATTAATTAGGTTTTGATTATATTATAATCAGCCAACGTGTTTTGTTTCGTAAAGTTTCTTTTAGGGGTTATAAAAAGCGATAATCAAAATTGTACGTGTAGGGATGTGACGATGCTATCGTTTGCTAGTGGAACAATTTTGTAAATTCATAATTTCAAAATGAACACTGCAGAATTTTTTTAGATATTTTTTAATGCTGCAAGTATTTCAAATGAGTTATAGGTTGTAATTAATAACGTAAGAGACACCAAAACTGTTAATGCGTTGTCACCCTCAAGCTGACACATTAAGTCACTAGCGTAAGTGACTATGGCAAAGGTTTTGGCGGCAAGAAAAAGAGAGGTTGCAAAAGTAAATTAATTAGTTAACAAGTTAGTAACCTATAGTACTGTATTATTTTTATTAGTATTTTATTTTTCCGTAATGGGATAATCCCATGCCTATGATACAGGAAAAATTATTAGGCATCAAGATTCATCAACTAGTTCAAATAGTACATTAATGAGTTCAATTCCGATCCGGTACCACCACTCATCTAATCAACCTTGTTAGATGAACTGCCTTTGTGGTGTACTTCCTATGTGAATGCTAATTGCACATGAATAGCTCTTAAAGTACGTACTAACAGGAATGTATTGATTAGGTAGGTATTGGTGGTGATTCTGCTGTTCACAAACTAAACTAATTTTAGATGCATGCTATCTTTCTCAAATGAAACAAAAACAAAAGAGATGGAACAGTTTAGACGTGTCAGATTGGTGCGGACATGTCTAATCGTGAAGTTTTTAATCAACATTTTCCGAGTGACAGATTAAACGTCTGTAGAAATGACGTGTACGGTCTAATTTGACAGCTCTAAAAGTGTTTTGTTTCCTTCTGTTACTTTCGTTGAAAGAAGACAGGGATAACTTAAAATTAGTTTAGTGAGTGCACAACAAAATTACCACCATTGTTTCGGTTTTTTTAATGTAAAGTACCTAAAGTGCGAGTTGAGATGGCTTTGAAGGGTTTAGAAGAAAGCACAAAAGAATATTTTAAGAGTAACAAGTAATACCGGTGTCATATAACACCAATTTGATTTTTTACTAACAAAAAAAACTTAGCTTTTAAAGTAAAGTGAAGATACATTTTTTTAAATATAACTTTGCTTTCACTAGTTAGTTTTAATAGTGATTGTATCAATGACAAAGCAGTATTAGCGGTTTTCAAAAATGTGCTTCCTCACACTTGCAGACTACAACTCGTTCAAATCAATTTTAATTGAATTTTTTTTAGATTAGGCCTGTCTATATATATAAAAAAAAAAAATAAGTGTAATCTGCAATATAACATACGTATACCTGTAAACACCGAAGACGCTTAATATTTTTTGAAAATCTGAAGATATAATGTTATGGCTAACCTCAAGTCGATTAAATTTGTCAGATAACTTGTTTTCCAAAACAGTAAAGCATCTTCACGCCAATATCCCCGAAGAGGTAGGCAGACTCACAACCGGGGCTCCCACGACTAGCCGAAGACACTAAGTCCCACAATGTGATAGGTGGCAAGCCTATCGCCAACCGGGCACATTTCCAATCCCGAGCAACATTTTTTTTACTAGAAAATTGGAAAAACTCAATTTTCTTTTTGTTGCACGACCCGGGATTCAAACCCGGGACCTCATGCAGTCAAGTCCAACAACTGAACCGCTAGACCACAGAGGCTCCACAGAGACACAGAGAATCCAAAGCAGATTGGTATAAAAACAAACACTATTAGTTAAGGAATTATGTCTGTAATGCCTAATTATTTATAACCATTACTATTACATTACATTATTATTATATTATAACCTAATTTCAGGCCTTTACTATAATTACAAGGCAAATCCGAATACCAGTCACATTGATGTTTAAATGGAAATGTAAGTAAAGATTCCTTACATAAAAAAATTCTAATAGAAAAGATTGTCTACAAGTGAATGTAAACTTTAAATCATTGTGATAAATGCTCTAATCTTTTACCATGAAATAACAATTGGCATGAGACATGCCGGTGGTTTGGCATCAGTAGTTCAAGTTCGATGTAGTCGTATGCAATGCCAAGGTCAAACAATCAATTTATTGGCACGGATCGTATTGTATATGGAATATCTGCCGGCTGTAAGCAAGGATTATGTTTTAGAAAAGATAAATAACAACAGAATTGGATCCTCGGTACCTTACCTGCCAGATCTTGTAAAAATGTTTCTGTCCTTCTTAAAAACCTTTACTACTTCATGTCTATGTGACTACTAGAAAGTTACAAATGTGTTGTAGACTTAATAAGAAGTTCATTAAAAACTAGATTTGAAAAGAAGTAAAATTCTTTACAATAAACTCGTAATAAAAATCTAGTGTAGCTTCAGTAACGCGAATAAAATTAAAAATAAATAAAACAATAAAGAAATTTAAATAATAATAAGATACGTGACAGAAACTGAAAAAAGGTAATGAAAGTAACTTCACGCCCATATCACTGAAGAGATAGGCAGAGACACAACCAGAGCTAAACGACTAGCTGAAGTTATTGAGTCTCATAATGTGACAGGAGGTAAAACTGTCGCTAACTGGACACATATCCAATATCAAGCAAATTTATTAGAAAATTGGAAAAAACATAATTTATTTCCGTTGCCCGAACCCTGGACCTGGTGAAGTTAAGTCCGACATCCGATTCGCTAGACCAAAGACACCACAGATATGATATAAATATATTACGGTATGATGTGATATGTTTGCCTATATCGAGGGATATCTAACGCAACCGACCAGCTTATCCGCGATACGTGGCTTTGATTCTGGGTCTGGATGCTTATTATGTTTTTCATTATCTATGTGAATGTTTATCTTCGACTAACACCCTTAACATACATGTTACATACAGCATACATGTTTTTTTTGTTTGTGCATATGTATTTACCGTTAGATTAGACATTAATCTAATAACGTACCACTTAATTAAATAACAGTTTATTTTAGAAATATTAACATTAAAAATCAAATTACGTTTGTAAAATATGTATGAGGAAGAGATAAAATATTTGTCAGAATGAACGAAAAAATGTGAATTTTTTTAAATGTAACCTGACCGGGCTAATTGGGGTGAAATCAGATGAAACATGCAGCAAAGTTAAAATGACGAAACGAACTAAATCTCAATAATTATGAAACGCTAAGGGTTGACACAGCTGATTTAAACTTTCCGGTTAAAAATGTTTTTGAGATGTGTGAAATACTTCATTTCCGTTTCCGTTGCTTTCGGTTGTTAGTGTTGACGATGCGTTACAAATATTTTATAAGAGATTAAATGAATGTGTTATGAAATTATAATTTATTTTGCATGACAAATGACACGTCTAAACCAATTAAAAAAGGGGTTAAGTAAAGTTGCTTCACCTTTGGTATCTATATGCGGTAAGTATCTATCACCAGGAAATCCGTCCGCAGTTTGCCCTACTATAAAATATATTGTAGTTTTATTTATAAAAGAAAAAAATAAGTTTGTGTTTATTGGTTACACTTGCTGAATTGACAGACGTTGTCTTATCTTAGCTATGAATATTGAATTAAAATAATCTAAAATAACTTTGAATTCGTTTTAGCTTTTATTGCACGAGCAAAGCGGTACGAAGTTATTAGTTAGTATTCCAATTAATATCCATAAGTCTGTCAGACTGTCTGTCAAAATTATTTTTCTCAGAAACGACGTTAGTTTCCGAGTTAAAATTGAACGTTTCTATAAATACACAGACAGAGTTGGCAGCAGGTAGATTTTTAAGTTATTGAACGGTATACTATCAGATAATTTTTACATACTACTAACAAATAATTAAGTTGAAAAAACATAATTATTTTCATTAAACTCTTCAAAAATGTTGCAAGGAAATTTAAGACATTAATAAATACACAAATGGCGGGCTTATCCTTCATAGAGATTTCATACATCTAACATGGTTACAGACATCAACAAAACAATATTCTAAGCGAAGTAAAACTGCAAAAAACCGACTTCGATTGCACTCATCTACGTACACAAAGATGAGCATATTCGTCGATTTCCCTGGGATTTCACGAACACAGAGGCATGACAGGCAGAGGATACCGTAATCTACCTATTCTTGTATCATCTGCCTAAAGGGGGTTGGGGCTGTGAGTTAACTGATCGGGGGATCAGTTGGCTTTAAAAAGCAGCCCAGCATTTACGACAGTACAGCGTGCTGGACAGCACAGACAGCAGCGTGGGGTCACCCACGCTGCTGTCTGTTGTCACGTCCAGATTTGGTATTAATGGGACCAACTCAGAAGTGTGCTATTTCAAATAAACTAGTAAATTTTAAAATCGGTCCAGAAATGACGGAGAAATCGACAATCAAACATAAAAAATATAGCAGACGAACTTCTCCTTTTTTCGAAACCTCTTAAAAATAAATAATAATAAAATATAAATATCCCTGGACAAGTTACAAAAATTTAATTTAACCCTAAAGTAAGCAAATTATATGCTTGTGTTATGGGTGTTAGTCAACGATTCTAATACATAGAACAAATACTTAAATAAATACCTGAATAAATTTAATAAACAATCAGATTCGGAAATGCGGACATTTAAGTGTTTGTCAGACAAATGTCTGTCCCCGTCGGGAATAGAACCCGCGGTTGATCGGTGTAGCTAGGCGTGTACGCTAGCCACTCGACCTACGAGGCGATCGAAAAGAAGAGACCAATTAAAAACATGAAAAAATCAAACAAAATAAAACGTTTTTGCGTCGTGTGAAAGAGAAATTTCTTTTAAAAATAGACAAAGGGTGACTTTTATGTCCACTTTGTGATAAGCAGGTTTTTGTAAAATTACTGCTGTAGCCGGTGCCAACATTTTATACTAAACTGGCACTTTGACACTGCAACAGTAACATTTTGTCTGCTTATCTATTATTTTTAATATGAGTCGAATAAATAAATCAATTTACTGGTTTTACACAAGTGTTTATGGAACCATGATAATATCTAATATATAAAATTCTCGTGTCACAGTTTTCGTTGCCATACTCCTCCGAAGCGGCTTGACCGATTTTGATGAAATTTTTTGTGCTTATCCGGTATCTATGAGAATCGGCCAACATCTATTTTTCATCCCCTTAAATGTTTAGGGTGGTCCACCCCTAAATTTTTTTTTGCAATTTTCAGACAAAATTTTTTGTTTTTATTTTTTTATGATACAGTATATAAAAGTATATACAACCCTAACTTCTCCCCCTTTTATCACCAACCCCTATTTTTTCAATAGTCATTTTTTATAAATTTTAAAGAAAGAAAAAATTTCGCCCCAGACAGGATTTGAACCTGTACCCTTTCTTCTCAAGCCGACGAATGCTCTAACCAATTGCATATTTTTTATCCTGGGTCGATAACTGATCAATCGTCATTTAATTAGTTATATGGCTAAACAACGTTTGCGGGGTCAGCTAGTATAATATAGAATGATAATTATGCTTTGCTGACAAGTAATTGCTGTGTTAAGGGTTTTTTCGACTCGCTAAAATTCTCCCGACTACTAACTATCCTACCATTCAACATGCAATATGAATAATAGGGACATGTCCATTACATGTTCCTGTTATTCAAATACCGAATAGAACTCTAAACTCACGTGACCGCAAGTCTGCTTGTCCATTACAAATATTATCTGTTCCATAGTCATCGTGTATCTTGCTTTGTTGTGTGGTACGTGGCTTTTTTGTGTCGTTTTTTTGTGTTCACAACTTCATTAGATCTTGAAGTAGATGTGCAAAAGGGCAGGTAATGAAGTAAGTAGCTGGACAAGTCTCATGGGGCTCATTTTTAGTGAACTTCGACAATTTCGTCTTATTTGCAGCAATCTTTGCCCGCACCCAACAGCAGTGCAGCAGCGAATCTAAGGAACTAGTGAAATAATAATATGTTACGTCCCTATAATTTCAGTAATTAAATTACTAAAACCTTCACAGTACCAATGTTGGTACGGTTGATTTTTTTAACTCAAAAATATTACGCAGATAAACTATTTTTTATTTATTTGATTTAAAACGATCTTAAAACTGACAACGTAACCGACTGAAACATTAAGAACGATTCATGTACGAAACAGCTATGTATAACCTTTAAATATTATCGTCGTTACTTGGGTAATTTACCAAGCGATAAACAGACATCACAGTTTCAGCGCAGATATCTTTGTGCATGTTTTAGGTAGAGTAATATTCATGTCCCAAATAGGGTTGTCACATGCTATTGGAAAGAGTTTAACGTGATACACACAATAAATTAATTACTTGGCACTGAAAAATTTCTTTGGGAATTTAACGATCTGTTAACCGATTTGGAGTGCAATTTCTAGGTAGATCTAAAGAGGGCTATCACTTACTTTATTCTACTTTTAGAACATATCCTCGAAAATATATTTTTTATGTGGCAGGTCAGCGGAAAAGATGGTAAGAGATAACCGTGGCCAACATACACCATAGGTGATGTTACCAGTGTGTCGTTGTCCTAAGGCTGGGATGGAAGGTACATTGTGCAAGTCTACCGGCTACTCAACCCTCATGACCGGAACATGACGGAGTCATTATGGTGGCAGGAACAGTTAAGGCGGTCAATCTCTACCGGGCAATCTAAAAACACACCACTCTAACTCCAGTGGTCCTGTTGCTAATGACCCATATTTAAACCAACCAACCCGGACCAACACAGTAAAAATTTAGATAACAGATAGAGTAATTTATCGACAGTTGGCAGTCATTTTTTTTATTGAAAAATATTTTATTGAATAAAAATGTCTGATAAATACTTTAAAAAAAAGGATAACAGTTTAATTTGACTCGTAAAATGTTTTTAATGTGAAAGTTTTAATTATTAAATAAAGTTTTTATAATATAGCGTTTGCTTTATTTTATTTCATGATTACGGTTACAATTAGGATAATGTAGAACTTAGTTTAATAAATAACATTAGTAGTCTTTAGTTGTGGGAAAATTTCCCCATTAATGGGGAAAATCTAGCGTTTTCAACCCAGTCAATTCAAATTTGTTTACTAATGTCATCACTCAGAATTTGTTATTTAAATATCTTCATTTTTGAGGATGACAATAAGGTGGTATTATTTTCAAAAAAAAACTTCAGTTGTTATATTATAGCCCTGATGATGCTTGTATAAATGTATAAACCGGTTGCTTAATTATAAAAATAAAAAGATATTTTGGAAAGTACAAATGTTGTTGAATAAATTGTTTCAAGAGTGGAATTCCACCAAGCATCGACGATAAGAAGTATAGAAAAGTGATATAACTTTGAATTATCAAAGACAAATTTTTTGCCATACATGCTTGTAAGCACGCATTCATGCACGCACTTAATTTCATGCCGACGTACAAATCGCGTACGTGACGTGGCAGTTATGTCGAATATTGTACGCGTCGTACACTAATACCTACATTTTGAAATTATACCAGGTATGTGACCTTGGATATCGCCCTGATTAATACCACCATCCTAACCTTTAGGTACGACCATAACGTCTCTGGTATCGTCATTTTGAGATTTTGAGTGATGATTTTGAGACAATCTATGGCAATTTATAACTCAGTTTAATTATATTTTGCACATTTGATGTTTATAGATTCCGTGTATTCAATTTTTCACACGATGCGTTTTTTTTGGAATGACTAATATGTTGCCAACCTCGCGGTTTTTACAACTTCACCGGGCTTTACGAGATGCGTCTGCTTGTCAACTAGGCAGAATTTGCCTTTCTTTATTATTAAAATAACCTGGTTGGCAACCCTATGCAATTCAAGCTTTTATACTTCAACGATACAGCTATGCAATATTTTTTAAACATTTTTATCAGCTGTGAGTATAAATTAGCTTATACGAGATTATAACACATACATTTTTGTTAATTTTAGAAATTTGGCAAGTAGAATAACTGTTGACCTCTAAGCTACTATACTTGTATATGTATTTAATGAAATAATACAACTATAGAGAATGTAGATTTAACTAAATTTTTTACAGGTAAATATTGATAGATTTTAGAATCGGAAATCGTATATTCCCTTTGCATTAAACTTGGGACATAGGTAAATGTCTTTAAAACGTATAATAACGGAATCTATACTAATGTTATAAATTCCAATGGTGTGTTTGTTTGACCTTCAATTGATTATGGTTGGTGATGTGCTGGTCCGGGCTCCTTCGCATAATAGACCATCTTGCCAGGCAGCTCGTAAAAGGCGAGCATAAGCTTAACATCATAAAGTCATAAAGTCCAACGCTTGCCGTTGACGTGTTCCGGTTCGGAGGGCAAGATAGCCGGTAAACTTACTTTTGCTCGAGGCATAACATCCCGGCCTCAGATTGGCAACGCACCATTACCACCTTTGTTGTCTCTAAGCGGCGAGAATTTCTTGTCATCAGGAAATGCGTCTGCTTGTTTGCCTTCCTTTATCATAAAAAAATATAATGCAACATATATATATTTCTTCAGCGGGCAGAGACGCGCGCAATTTTCAGTATTTTGTTAACGGACAACTATCTACAATTTTATAATAAGCACGGTTACTCATGAGTCCGCATCGCTCCAGATCTTTGGAGGTTTTGACGTGAACGGACAATACAAAACAAACATACGTGCGCATTTATAAATAAATAAATATCCCTTGACAAATGCAAATTAATGTAACCATAAAGTAAGCAAATGACTGCTTGTGTTAGAAACACACAAACAAAAACCAGTTTAAATTTAATAAACCAAAACAGACCTGGAAATATAGACGTCTATATTCATCACACAAACGTTAACCCCTCTCGGGGATCGAATCCAAGACTCGTGGTTGATACAGTTAGGCGTCTACGCTAACCCCTCGAAAAACGAGGCGAACAATTTATAACAGTTGCCATATATACATTTTTTTACGAAACGTAAATTCTCTTATGACATTGACAAGGCGTAGTAGGGGTTGAAAGTTTATGAAACGTAAATTCTCTTATGACATTGACAAGGCGTAGTAGGGGTCGAAAGTTTATCAAACGTGACGTAGCCAATATTCAGAAGTTGATAGCGAGTGCGAATCGGAACAAACATAAACAAACTTTAATGCGTAATTGATTTATTCCGTTTATCTATTCAAGGCTAGAAACGTAGTTAATTATTTCATAACTAGTTATCACCGACGGAGTTACCTGCTCAATTTGTACTTTTTTTGGCTACAAACAAACAAACAAACGAATTTCCTTATTCATTGTAGGCATTACCAAATTAAAAGTGCCATATTCTCTATAGACAAATGTGGTAGCAATGATGCGTTGCCAACCGGACGTCAGTATTTTAAGCCATTTGTTTGAGATAAGTCGGCAAACTTTCCTTCTTGTTTGGTTTCTCTATTACCAACCTGAACTAAGCGTTAGAACGTATTAGGATTTTTTCAATTTCACCAAATTTGAACATACTTAATCTTACTTATTATTTTCGCCTAATGAGCGTAATCTTGAGAAGTGTATTCATATATTAATACTTTAAAATGGAGGTTCACTAAGCGCCGAGAATGGAAAGTATAGGAAATCGCACAAACGAATCCAGACAAACATAGTTGAAGTATTATTTAGAGACATGTAATAAGATAATAAACTAAATCTGTAACAGTAAGTTTGTTATTAGATATATTATGTTGATTGATATTGTTAATTGAATATATTGAATACAAGATGTAAAGCCCAAAATGAGAATAACCAAAATGTTTGTCTGCTTGTCTGTACATTTTTCACACAAAATGTATTTTTGCCTATGTACCTACAGTATACATTTATATAGCATATTATAGTATATATATAGCATATAGTATGTAATAGCTTATAGCCCGGTACAACATTCACATTTTCAATTATAAAAAAAGTATCTTCACGCCCATATCCCCGAAGAGGTAGGCAGAGGCACAACCAGGGCACCCACGACTAGCCGAAGATAGTAAGTCCTACAATGTGATAGGTGGCAAGCCTATCGCCAACCGGGCACATATCCTATCCCGAGCAACATTTTTATTAGAAAACTCGAAAAACCCAATTTTATTTTTGTTGCCTGACCCGGGATTCGAACCCGGGACCTCATGCAGTCAAGTCCAACTACCGAACCGCTTGATCACAGAGGCGATTTAATTATAATACGGGAAAACCTTTCGTTCCCATCAGTTCCCGTCACTACGAAAACTACTTTAACGTGGGAAGTCGGGCAAAAGACGAGTGTTTTAATAAATGATTCCAGCCCAAACTACGTCATGGTACGTCATTATGTCATCAGGTCTAATACATATTAAATTTTGTTCATCGAGGCCACTGTCGACTTTAAGTCCGAGATTAATATCTTTGTGAACCGTTTTGTTTCTTTATTTATCAATGTTTTTAGATGTTTGTAGTGTAAGGATGTGACAACCCTATTGCTTGGTAGTAGAGTTATCCAGTTACTTCGATTTTTTACGTTACATGATAACAGACGATATTCAGTTTCCCTGATGAAAAAGTTACAGATAAAAAAAACTGTCGTTTAAAGATAAATGTTACTGGTGCGTCGCTCACTCTTGTTGCCTTATTTTTAATCTACGTATGATTGGTAGAGTCATGCCGCTCTAAAAGAAAAAAATATCTTCACGCCTATATCACCGAAGAAGTAGGCAGAGGCCAGGGCACCCACGAAGACACTATGTCCCACAATGTAATAGGTGGCAAGCCTATCGTCAACCAGGCACATGTCCAATCCCGAGCAACGTTTTCTTTGTTAGAAAATTGGAAAAACCCAATTTTCGGTTTATTGTCCGACCTGGGAATCGAACCATGCAGCCAAATCCGACAGCTAAATTAGACCGCTAGACCACAAAGGCAATATAATATAATAAAGTCTGTGGGTTGGTCAATAGACAGTACAATGTCAATGTTAATTACTTCTTTTTTCTTATAAAATAACTCTACTTTTTTGTTAACAGGTAATATTCATCAACATGCAACTGTCAAGATACAAAATGATGTTTTAATATCAAAATGCAACTGATTAGACCTCGTATATTTGATATTTTCCATCGTCGGCGCTTGGTAAAACTTCCAAATATTCATATTTTTAAAGAAAGAAACACTTGTACTGTATTACTTATCACTTATAATTTATTAGGTACTTTGTAATTAGTAGCCTACCGGTTTCGCTTATACAGCATCATCAGGGCTAAAACTTAAACTAAGTAAGTAGTTTAAGTCAACATGTCCAACGAAACTAAGTAAGTAGTTTAAGTTTTAGCCCTGATGATGCTGTATAAGCGAAACCGGTAGGCTACTAATTACAAAGTACCTAATAAATTAGAAGTGATAAGTAAAACAGTACAAGTGTTTCTTTCTTTAAAAATATGATTAGACCTCCTTCATATATCCAGACTCATGGTTTACGAGGAACGGATAAACCAAGTTTTTAAAGCGTAGTAGTGCAAACAAGAAGGTTCTTGTAAAGGTAGGAAAATGTTATCGCTCCATAACCATAATATAGGTGCAGTGTAAATTAAAAAAACGGGTTTACTTTTAATACTTTGTCTTCAAAAAATTAGTGTAATCAATAATCGGTCCGTTGTATTTTCTACTGTACGTAAATAATGTAGGATTGCCGGGCCATCTCACGTTATACGCGGACATCTTTATTTTATTTTGACAAATCAATTAAAAATATTGTAAATGACGCTCTAAAAGTCCTCGATATACTAAGCGAATGGCTAAAAAGTAACTAATTAATATTTAATACTACAAAAACTTCTTTCATGATTTTTGCAGCAAAATACTTTAAACCCCTTACCATAAATGGTGAAATTATAAAAAAATCACACGACAAAAAATTTCTCGGCTTATGGATGATAAACTCACATGGAAAACACACATTGAACATGTCCAAACGAAACTAACATGCACATTGGGTGCGTTGCGAAAAATATCATATTGCATTCCTATTAAAGTACGTCCCATTATTTACAATTCCCTAGTTAAATCGCATTTGAAATATCTAATACAAATATGGGGATCTGCTGCGACAGTATACTCGAACCCATTGCAAAGAACGCAAAACAAAATCATCAAAGTGTTGTATAATTATCCCTACCTTATGTCTACTACAAAATTATACACAAAAACTAAACTATTCAAAATTAGTCAACTATAAGTTTATCATACATGTGTACTTATAAAAAAATACGAATAACTTAGTTCAATCTAATTTGACTTTTTAAGTAAAAACCCGACCCGTTTTTTGAGAAATAAATATAAAATCCAACTACCTAAAGTGCGAACGAGCTATGGGAAAAAAAGCTATATTGATTCAGGAAGTACAACTATATAATAACTCATCGTATTATATAAAAATATGTGTTTCGATAAATGGATATAAAAATGAGTTAAAAAATTCCTATTGAGTAGACCTACTCTGTGATTTGAGATTTTTTTTTGTAATTAATGCTCCAAAAACATTAATTTAAATTTTTATATGATATGTTTGTTTAGTATCTCATTTTAAGTGAAACTTTTTGTTTTGTATGAGAAATAAATTTATTTAAACCTAATGTAGTAGGCGTAGCTCAAAAGCCGCTTCTTATAATTATTAAATTTAAATGGTGGCAATAAGATAGCACCCTCTTTCATACGAAGAAAATCCATTCAAAGCTCTAAACCTACTTTTCTTTTCGAAAATTAACAAAGCATTGTTCCCGTGTTAGTGCGGGCTTCTTTGCAGAATAGACCATCTGCGTTTCTTCCAGGCTGCTCACAAAAGTGAGTGTAGGCTTACCGCCACCATCACCGTGACATCCTACTAGGTGGTAAAGTTTCGCAGCGACTGGTCCGGATTGATACGACCTCATTAACTAGTCCTGGCGACATAGCGTACTTGCCGTTGACGTGTTCTGGTTTCGAGGATAAGGTAGCCGGTAAACTTACTTTTGCTTGAGCCCTAACATCCCGGTCTCAGGTTGGCAACGCACCATTACTACCTTTGGTGTCTCTAGCAGGCGTGAATTCCTTACCATCAGGAAATCCGTCTGCTTGTTTGCCTTTTAATATCATAGAAATACCTCATTTGGAAGCTTACAGAACTTGGAACCTCCGCTACTGGAAGTTGGTTAAAATAAGATTGTTTCGATTATCATTTATTGATTTTATTGCAGCCTTCAATCATTCAGTCATCAACTTTAATCGACCAATGATAATAAATTTCATTTAAATAAAATCAGGAAACTAGTTTTTATTAACTATTGCACGCTATACTATTTACATTTTCAAGGACTCGTCATTGTCAAGTTTCCTTATGGAGGAATAGAGGTAGATGTTCTTCTACTTCTTTTATAAATATGGCTTTCAATCGTGAACGCAGTAAATGTTTGCAAAAGTTTAAAATTTGTGACCTCTGTTTTGAACTTAGGTACTCCAAACTGGAGGAAAATTATCAATTTAATTGTTTGTTTGTTATGGGATTTCTCTGCGAACATCTAATAGATTTTAATGTTTCTTTTCCCAAATGTTACGTTTAAAAGATGGTTAGTCCCCAAATAATGTAATCAAGATTAGGCAAGTGGTTTTTGAGTTATAAGTACTTGTGTACAAAAATTTAGAAATGACTCTCATAAATTATTTTAAATAATACTTTATTAGTACTAGTCTCTTCACGTCCATATACCCGAAGCGGTAGGCAGAGGCCTTTAAGGGCACCCACGACTAGCCGAAAACAATAAGTCCTACAATGTGATAGGTGGCATGCTTATCGCCAACCGCGCACATATCCAATCCCGGGTAACTATATTTTTATTATAAAATTTAAAACACCTACACAGGCTATATTTAGTAGAATATTATCTGCAACAGCCTTAAAATAAGTAAATTATACTCTTGTGATATGGAATAGGTACCTACTAATAAATAGAAATACATGTTATTGCTTAAATAAATTTAGTAAAAAACCAGACTAAAAGACACGCAAATACGTCTATGTCAAATGCTTAAATGTCAGGAATCGAACCGGAGCCTCGCGAGAGAGAAAGGCGTCTTTTCTCTCTTTTCAACCAACGAAGCCGTCAAATTATTATCAGATTCTGTTTTGTGTAACTATAACCGACAATTAATTAACAAGTTTGATTATAAAACGTTTATCCATTTTGATTTCCTAACCTAAATATAATTAAATAAGCTCATTTTCAATAATCATTAGGTATATGATAGTTGTGGGCGAACTAATAAACGATTTCGAACCGGTGATATAATTCTCTAGAACCAGGTAGCTGAATGCTTGTCTGCCAGTTTATCCAGGTCACACCTACAGGTGGGAGTAATCACCAAAACAGAGTGCTTTTACAAATACTCCTACACTAAAAGCATTTTAACTCCATGGATATTAGATATACAGATTTATTATAATTTTCTTTTGTATCTCAAAAATTGACATGTTTATTATAGTTTCGTAATGATACGTAACGATAAATAAAAAAGATTTACGTCTGTGCGTTTAAAAGCGTTTTAGTTTACAATTATGTCAGTTTTAGTTTTTACGATCGGTGAAAATTAGTAGTTTTTAATGGATTTCGCTTTGTGGCGTTTTAGAGATCATTGGCTCTATCAATAAAACCATTTAAGTGACTACACATGTCTTGAATTTGAATACAGGTCTACGATTTTTTAAATTCAATGAAAATTGGTTCAGGATCTCTCCGGAACTCCGAAAACTACACACTACATGGTTTAGAAAGCTATGGAGTCTAGTGGTCAAACCTACCTCACTGTGGGACTTGGTGTCTTTGGCTGGCGGTGACTTCTCCTCCAGATGAGCAGAATTTTACCTGTTTAAATATTTAATTTTGAACCTTTTCACGCCCGCGGCTGCGTTCGCGTGCTGGCTGTCAAAAAATTTTTTTGCTTCGGGCCACCATTATCATTTAGGCGGATGAAGTATAAACCTATACTCAGACACAATGTGCGTGCACATAAACTTACATCAAAATCAGTTCAGCCGTTTTGGAGGAGTATGATAACAAACACTGTGACATGAGTTTTCACACACACACACACACCCACACACACACACACACACACACATATTTATATATATTAAGGTTTAATTTATTTCAAGACTAAATACTTGTTGTTATATTGTTTAGCTCGAAGGTTTCAAGGGAAAGTGATCAATTTTATCGTACCACAGAAACAAATACTATTGAACCGAGTGATTTTAGTGGTAACAAAACCTTAACACCTATTATAAGTAACAATATATAAGACAAATGTCATGTAAATGTCAATTATGCTAATATAAATGTCAGGGGACAGGAAGGTCAAGTGCTAAACCAAGGATGAAATATAAAATGGGATTACCTTGGCAAAAGTGAGTAATGGACTTTGTTTCAACTCATGCGTTTAAAGATCGCATTTTCGGAACGATACGGATCTTATTCAATAGTCATTATATTAAAAAATAAACAAATAGCCCCCGATAAATCGACCAATCTGGATCACATCAGCTTTTAAACAAAAAATACTCATCGAAATCGGTATATTCGTTTAGTCATTTGGAGCTATGATGCCACTCACACACAGACGTCAACCTTATAATACCCCTCTATTTCCGTCCGGGGTTGAAAGAAAGTTGAGTTAAATTTTAATTGTTACATAAAACTTTTTCCACTAACATTACACAAAAGATTAAATAATAGGTATTAATACTTACCTACAGCAGTTATATTATCATTTAATTTTATAGAAAACGAATTGAATAAGCCCAAAACTCACGTAGCGGTATTTGCCCGCGCCCGCGGTGGTTGCGGGACCGCAAGTTCTGTAGAATGTAGATTTATTTGCAAAAAGTAAGAGCACATTTCACGACGCATTTTACGCCTGTAGTGACCGCAGTTGTTTGCGGTCCCCGCGGGAGCGGTCGTCCACCCGTCTATATACAAATAGTACTGATTTGCGAGCGACTTCGACCGCGTCGGCTATGTGACCGCACGAAGTACCGATCTCGTGAGTTTTTAAATAAAATCGTTCTTAAATAAATAAAATTAAATAAAATCGCGGTTCGATGAACGCCGCGAGAAACCGCTCCGTCTTAGGCTAAAGCAGTTTAAAGTTTAGAAAGCTTGTTTTCTAAAAAAATATTGGTTGTCTGTTAAATAATTACGTATAGTTATCCTCAACAACGTAAGGTTTATACAACTCAAACCATCCATTAACTTAACAGTATGGGTGATTTCATAACATAAAAATGTTCTGAGAAACAACTCGAGCACAAATACATTAGACATATTACCTACGGACGGTTATCCTTAACTATGTAGATGTTTCATATACCTGAACAACAGCTGTTGTCCCCTCCAGTATCGGTTATTTCACAATAATGACATTAAACTATTCTAAGAAACAAGTCCCGTAGTCGACAACTGCCATAAATATATCATAGTGCCATATTAACTAAAGATTGCTACCCTAGACTGTGTGGCGCGAGGTTATAACGCGCTCCACTAGTCTTGATAGTTTACACTGGTAATTTGTCATACTATATAAAAAGGCGGTAGCTTATATTTAGGTGTCTTTGCGCTACACTGTGTATTTTTGTTACTTATTCATATTAAACATATTTATGGATTTGACTGATTTAATCTATAAATGCATTTTTTCTTGTTTAGATTAGAAATTTTCTAGCAGCTATGTTATCATTTTATCTTTTTATAAATCGTTTAAATCAAATAAAATCTAAATATCCTAATATTATTATGCCACTTATTATTATTACTATTGTGTAATGTGAACAAATATTTTAAGTTATTTTTGTAATAAATTTATTTGTATCAAACTTTTCTGTTCTGTTACAAAAATTTATAAAAACAATATGTTATATAACAACCATAGATAATTAAATATACCTTTGTTTAAATCAAAGTTTTCGTTAAATATGTTTGTTTGCAACTAATACCACTTGTATGATCATTTCAAGCGTCTATAAGCTATTTTATGTTTTCTAATTTCCGATTTTGATTTAACTGCTAGATAAATTCTTACACGTATAATATAAACATCGCCACGGTCGTTAAACTTGCCATAAAATGACTTTGTAGGTCAAGAAATAGTGATTTGTAATAACGTAAAGAAACAGTTAAATTTTATGCAATTTCCATATGCCAGTTTAAAAAAGGCATATAAAAAGAAAAAATTACGTATCTATTTGTAAATATTTCGGGTACTATCATGGCCATGAGTTTTAGAATTTTGTTGATTGAACATCTAACCACAGATCACAATCTTAGATTGTTAGTACATAATACATTTTAGGTGTTTCAAAAGCTTTACAGTAAGTTTTCTTAAGATCTTGTTGTCACTGTATGTATGAATGTACGAATTACATGAGTTTGGTAATATAATGTTGTTTTAACCTAATCACTTATACCGAAATAAAGAATTTTATAAAATATTTCGCAATCGTAGGTTCACTTGGTACTACGACTTTTCAATGCTTCTAAACTATAAAAATGTACAGTTTCTGTAAGATCGAAATTTTAACTTAAAATTACACGTAGTTATTATTGAAGTTTACAGTTGTTAATTAATGTAATATTAATCAAACTTGGGTTATTAAATTTACAAATATGGTATGAATTGAAATGTGAAATTTTAAATCTTAGTTATGCGATTAAAATGTTTACATGGTAATAAACATTTTTGAAAGCCTTAACATAATTAATCGGCGTCAAAACACATCCTACAGTTAATTAACCTTAATGTACTACAGACTTAATAATGTAGCTTAGCCTCATAAGAATTATATATTATGTTTCGTAATTTCACCGTTTTTACATTATGTTAACCTTAATTACATTTAAATTCTTAGGTGTAAATGATAGCTTCAGTAGTGATCATATTCATTTTTAAATGATAATTACGATTCAAATAAAGCTATGGGTTCTATTAACAACATTATTTTCATGACAATGCTATTTACATTCATTAAAATATTAATAATTTTGTGTGCTTGAATTTAATTAAATAGTATTGTTTATTATAACCACAACCTTAATTTACTACATTGAGTTATAAAAATTCTGTATAATATATTTTCCAATAATACAGAAAATAAATAAGATCAACGTAACCTTAAAATAAATTTATCAATTTCTATGGGATGACTTTGTTATTCATTATAAATTATTATATACGTGTAAAGTTTTTTTTGTTCGTAACGTGTTTAGTTTTCACTTATTCTTATAAACATTTATATACATGTAGGTTTATTTATTTTATTGTATAAGTCTAACCTGCTTGCTAGTAATTAAATATGAACAAGTGTTTTAAATACGTAGAAAATTATTAAAAATATTTGTGGAAATTTGCCGAATGTTTCGCAAGAAAATTATTTTGTTTTTTAATGTTGTAGAAAATTAAAAAGTATCAATACTTGCCTATTTTGTTACACAATCTCATCACGATTGCGACAGGGTCCATTGAGTTCGTGCGTAGGTGTGTGCAAGTTGTTGTAAAATTGTATTTTCATCACAGGAAAATAATCCTTATCTTATCACATGATGGTTAAAAATCGCGTAAAATAATATTCAATTCGCATTCTATGAAGTTCCGGTATGAATATATAAAACGGCACCTAATAATTGGTTTTGATAAGTTGAATTACTGTTAGCAATTAAGCTATTGTCTATTAAATTTCACACGCGATTTTGCTTGATAGAAATTCTAGTATAAACCAATATGGCGTGGACAATAATCGAAAAATTGTTGTTATTTCCATATAAGTAGTATTATTTATAAACTAGGTGTATCCTGTGGGTTCTCTCGTGTCTCACATACCAAGCTTAATCGTAGGAAAACGTTGGATTCACACACAATCCTTTTTTATTATATATTTCTTCCCTAAAAGGTTTAATATATTTCTTTGATAAAACTTATTGAAACCTAATTCCCTGTTTCGATATGAAAACATTATTACATTACATATAAACCTATGTTGCAGCTGCACTTAAAATATTTTTAAAAGTAAAACAAAATACTTTTCAGGTAGAAACAGTTGCACGAAATTTAACCCAATTAAACGTAGATAGTAGCTTATAGCTCTGGTAAACATTTCAGATACATTTTACTCTTTCTTCCATCACCAACCGCGAAATATCACTTCAACGTCTGTGCAATATAACGTGTAAAAGCTATTTATATTATATATAAAAATGTATTATATATATTATTATACACAGTCTTATTACAATTACATTATTAGTAATATAGTTCCAAAATATAGGTAATTATTTCTTTATTTAATGGTATTTCTTTAATTTGTCATAAATGTTGCAAAGTCGAAAAAACCAGAAAACTTGAAAAAATATTGTCGAAAGTTGCTAATTATTTGCAATTTCATTATTACTGACTTACTACATTTGTACATATTGTATTTAGCAGTTTGTAGAGCGTCTCTTTCCAACTAATACTTTCATAACATTCGATAAATAATTTGATTTTGAGTTTTGACATTCAAGAAATCCTGCTTTAGATTGCTAAATTACCATTAATATTCAGTCAGGAGTCAGTCAGATTAAATGGTAGAGTTCGGCGAAATATAATCTATACTATATCGACAAATAGCCACCATTGTCATTGCTGTTGTCTTTTTCATGTTTTGAGAGTATGGTAGTTAGTTCTTTCTGACGCTTGACCTGTAGGGTTACTCTTGAAACTTGATTTATGCAATATTGGAAATTGGAATCGAAAATGTCATTTTAGGTACTCTTGAACACAATACTGAAGAAAAATTGACATTTAGTTACTTATAAACAATAAATAATTTAATAGGATTCGTTGAATTCTTTTGAAAGTGAATGTCAATATGCTGTTGTATCATGTTTAAGAGTACCTAAAATGACAAAACCGACTCCGATTTCCAATTTGTATGAAATCGAGATTCAAGAGTAACCCTATTGGTTATCAGTCTCGTGTTGACAAAGCCGTAATAACATTTAATGTCTATTAAGAGTTTTTCTTACAATCGGAAATAAATTTGCTTGTTTTTTTTATTTTATTGAATCAGGCGTTACTTTGCGGAAATCCATTATAACAGATATACAATAAGCCTTTATTTTGCTAATTCCGCGTAAGCAGTGTAACTGTTTTGGCAAATAATCCTCCAAACGACACAGAATGTAACAAGCCTAACTGACGTTCCCACCACCCGAACGTTTTCCGGAGTCGGTTGAAACCTTAAATAGTCTTTCAGAATACTGTGAACCTAAGTGACTTTTATGGCTCACTAGCTGCTAGCTGCGGCTTCGCCCGCGTTTTCACAGAAACCCGGTGTGCGATCAGGATTAAAAATAGCCTATATGTTAATCCAGGTCACAATCTATCTGTCTTTCAAATTTCAGACAAATCCGTTCAGCCATTCGAGCGTGAAAGAGTAACAAACATCCATACATCCATACTTACAAACTTTCGCATTTATAATATTAAAATAGGATAGTCATTAGGATTTAATCCATGATTCGTATCACGATTCACGATACAAACCTCATCACTGGCTCACCTGTAAACCACCCGAAGCGTGAGTGTCTAACGGTATGATACGTGGGAACTGAATTACCATTCCGCTTTGTGGTATCATTTAGCCCGACCCCATAGCCAACGATATGAAAGACATTTTCATAAGACTTTCACATTTATACTATAATTTGTGGTACTAGTTGTCTGACTTTTTTTATGAACCCCGACCGAAAAAGAGGTTTTTTTAAGTTTAAGGCTGTCTCTGTTTGTCTGTGGTATCATAACTCGTAAATGAATGGACCTGTTTGGATGCGACATTTTCATTCAAACTGAAGCTAGCTTTAATACAGATAGGTTTTGTGGCAGGCTATCGTTTTTTTTTAGATTTTTGTACTAGAATCCATATCGTTTGGACAATATGTCTTACAAGACAATATAGATACCGACAAATTGAATGTTTAATGTCACTTTTAAAAAAGGTAAAAAATATTATATATGTATATAGTAAACTTTTAAATAAATAAACCGATTGTTATTATTCCATACAAGAATATCGAATATTCCCGATTCCGAAGAAGTGTTTTATTTTATTTGATATGATATGTTTCAAAATTTATCAAGTTTAGGAAAAGTTTTAGAGTTAAAATATTAACACATACATTTCTTACATTTTGTAGCTTTTCAATCTACATGGAGCAAGAGTCATATTTCTACACGTAATTCTACACGGTGGAGTGACAAGAAGTGCTTTTTTTTTATTTGAAATATTTTTCAAAATTTATCAAGTTCAGGAAAAGTTTTAGAGTTAAAAAAATATTAACACATACATTTCTTACATTTTGTAGCTTTTCAATCTACATGGAGCAAGATTCATATTTCTACACGGTGGAGTGACAGGATTTTCTAAGGATTTAGCTGTAGACGAGTTCAGATAGAACTCCTTTCTGTAGATTTTACTGTCTACAAACTGAGAAAAAATATAATATATGAAAAATGTAATCCCCAGTCCTTAATGTTTTAACGTTAAAGAAATATTCAGTCTTTTTTAGATTAGATGCATATTAATGAAGGAAGGAAGATCAAGCCGATTTTATTAGCCGAAGATGAAAGCTGATTTAATATTATAATATTATATATATATATATATAATCCCAATTTCTCAAGACTGAATAAAATATAACTATTTTCAAAGAAACCTCTTCAGTATTAGATTTTTTACTTGTGTTATTATGATTTTCTTGTGCTTACGTTTAGAAAATCTCTCATAAACTAAATCTCTTAATGTTTAATCTTTAAATAAAATTAAAATCCGTCTCAGGTTTGGTATTTTTTCGCTTTAATTTCATAACTTTCTTGTCCTAACTTTAAGAAAATAACATGTAATCCCTCCATGTTTTATCTTCAAAGAAAAAAATTAAGCCTTTCCTAATCTGTCTTGGGTCATTCTACTCTTGTGATTGAAAATCTTTGATCTCAGATTCACCTCGATATCAATTAGCACCAAAAACATTCAAACAAACTTCGAATAAGTTATTTTGAAAGCGTATTTACTTAATCCGATTCAATGACGGAAATAGTTTATTTCTACATGTAGGCGTCAAGATTAATAGCCTATAAATATGTCGAACCAATATAGGGAAGTAATTTGATGATATTTCGCTCTTATCGAGTCGATGGAAAGCGTTTGGTTGGGATTACCGAAAATTTGTGATAGATATAGCACTTTTCATTTCTTGAAATGTTTGCGAATGTTCGTTTGCAATGTTTAATTGTAAATAAAAAAGTATCTTCACGCCCATATCCGCGAAGAGGTAGGCATAGACATAACCAGGGCACCCACGGCTAGCCGATGACACTAAGTTCCACAATGTAGGAAATAGGTGGCAAGCCTATCGGTAACCCGGCACATATCTAAGCCCGAGCAACGTTTTTTTTACTAGAAAATTGGAAAAACCCAATTTTATTTGTGTTGGTCGACCCGGGATTCGAATCCGGAACCTCATGCAGTCAAGTCCAACAACTTAATGGCTAGACCACAGAGGCGATATTAATTGTAAATTTAGCAATATTTTTCGTTTTATTATTTTATGTGTATCATATATAGACAAACAGTTGTAAGACTATTGCTGTAGCAAAAATTTTACTTTTACACGATATAGTGGACTCAAGCAAGTACTTTTCCGTGTTTCTTTTCTCATCTGCTAATAATTGTTTACCTACTGCAGCACCAAAAGCAGCTCGATAGTGAAGATTGTTGTTTTATGTACGATCGACGCCGTGACAGAAAATAGGTGGTAGAGTTGTCAGACAAGTCGTCTGAAACAACTGCCATACCCTATTGCCATATTATCGACCATACAAGTCGCTGTCATTTGGCAGTTTATGGGGTAAAAAGGAATAAGCCAATAATTAACTCACACAAGTTCAGGTTGATAGGGTGTATTTATGTCAGTAAAAATCTCAAAAATATTTATTTAATATTTTATCATACGCAAAATAGTAATAAATTAAGTGTTATATCTAAAACTATACAAATGGCGTGTGTATTTTGGAAAGAGATTTCTCCCAGCAAAACCAAAACGTAGAGAATGTTTAAAAGAAATGCTTAATCAAATGTAGAGTGCAAAACACAAAGCTTACTATTTAAAACAAAATTTGTTAATTTATTAACAAAACAACAATGTAACACTGGAATGAATATAAATTTAAGGAGGTGAAAACAGGTAAAATTTATATATATTTTTCATACGTATTGTTATTTATGATCACTGACATTCGTTTATTTTCCATTCAATTTTTTATTATATAGGTATTTTTTTCGACGTGGGTTAGGAGTTGTTGTGTCATTAACGATTTTAAAAATTTTACGCGGTTGTCTATACTGGCACAAAAAATACTGAAAAAAGCACAAATGCTTTCACTTTAACATAAAATGTAATAAACAATAATCGACAATTTACTAGTGGATTTTACAACACTATAAGTTTTAATGGTTCTGTTACCAACGGGTGAATAGTAAAAAAGGCAGAATTGAAAGGCGGCCATTGCTCATGCAACTCTCGTAAGAGTTTATAGTTAGGAAATTTTACCACCATTGTTTTCATAGACGTTTCGAGAGTTTGACACAAGTTATAGAGATATGACGACCCTATCATCCACTGGTAACACAATTATTTTGTAATGCTGAACCAATAAGTGAATTTGTCGTCATCATCGAAGTGTAGTGAAGTGTACGTGTAAACGGTAATGTTCGTTGACTATTATATTAGATATATATGAAACCGATTATTTGATTGTTGGTCGAAGGGCTAGCGTTCTGTTAGGTTTGGCTTCTTGGCAGTTAACAGTTACCACCTAACACCACCGACCAACCTAGAGGATTTAGTTCGATTTCAGATGGGTGCCAAATTGTGTGATTAGAATCTGGTCATCTCATCCGGTCATGTCAGTCTGCATTTCTGGGACTGGGTGTGTTTATTAAATTTATTCTGGTATTACACTTTCACACGAAAACTACATAACCCATCATCATGAAACTTGTCACATATTTTTCACCTAAACGCGAGCGTTGCCGCAGTTAAAAGCTAGTAAATATGTAAATCACAATAACAAGGTGTGCTGGTACAAAGAGCACTTTACCTGCTTGAAAAAACTATAACTATATATTATTTAAATTCGATTTTCAAGAGTGTAAAATACATACTGACAACTGCTATAAGTTTCGAAATCGATCATAAACCAGTCATAAAAAGTGCATTAAGTGATCTAACGAGTATGTGTCATACTGATAGTAGGTGATTGATCTACCCTATCGTACTTAACACCTCTTAATAAAGCAGTATAAGGAATACTTTCACGAATTACGCATTTGGGTATATGGTAGTAAGAACTATTTTCAAGTCAAAGCACTTATATGAGGGTGATACTGATCCATTAACATAGATTCCTATATAGAGTACTTAACCCGCAGCTTTGACTTTATATTACACTACCTCCCGCTTTGCACGGGTGTAAAATGTACAAATAAATCTTTCTTTTCAATCACTTTATCTATTAAAAAAACTGCATCAAAATCCGTTGCGCAGTTTGAAAGATTTAAGCATACCAAGGGAAAGAGAAAGTGACTTTGTTTGATACTATGTAGTTATAACTCGCTGAACCCGATGAGATATGAAGTTAAAACTAGCTTAGATCCTTCTTCAAAGACCAATCCGTTTCTATGCTGAAACTCATTAAAATTAGTTCAGTTGTGATCTAAAAACATCAAAAATGATAAATGTATTAAGGCCAAAAATACTAAACTGAATTCAATCAATTCTATCACTATGATTGTTTAGAATTTGGAGAAAAATATAGGCTTCTTTTTATATCGATATCTCCACAGACTCTTGTGGAGAGTATTTTTTATTATGTGCAAGAGGAGGCAAACGGAAAGAGAAACGTGATCACCGCCGCCCACGGACATCCGCAACACCAGGAGTATCACAGATGCGTTGCCGACCTTTAAGGAACGAGTACGCTCTTTTCTTGAAGGTTCATCAGTCATATTCGTTTAGGAATATCGCCCTCGGTGACTGATTTCACAAAGGTGTTGTGGGGGGAAACGTCTTTGGAATCGCACAGTTGTATATCACCACGCATCACGATGTTGGGCATGATACTTTAAACTCTGACGCGATGTTTAAAGGTGGAAATCAGCGGCTAGAATCAAACCAAACAATTCCTCAGAGCATTCCATATGATAGATAACTAATTCTAAGTGAGTTAAAGCTAATATTAAGTGTTGAAATAAATAAGAGTACAGTTGGTAAGTTACCATTAGAATAAATTATTTCTTAAGCACCATCCATGCTACTTTTATATTCCGAGCCACAAACCTTATCAGCGTATTATAATTTCAATGTTCCACGGTCGTTAACCCCATGCGGGCTAGATAAGGTAAGTATACAATCCAATTTGGAGTAGTTCACTATAACGTGTTACAAAAAATTATAATAACCAAGATTATTTAATTTTATTTTTGTAATGAAAACTTTTTAAGCGGCGTTGCGCATTTTTTTTAATGGGTAAAAATTTTTAAACTCGCGTCAGGACACTTGACCTGAAATTTCGTAAATTTGTAAGACCGCGCAGGGCGCTTGCGCGAATGTTCGTATTGTCATGTTTGTCTAAGATAGCGCGATAATTGAATATTGTATTCTACCATATAAATGATAATACTTTCATGCTGATAAATAAAGCAATTCGTACAAAATTATTCCCTAACCATTCCAAAATATCAAAAATGCACAACCTCAATATTCAAGTTTTAACTTCTGCCGGCACTCCCGGAATGCAACCCGTTTTTTATTACAAAAGACAGCATATAAGCACACGAATTTGCTGATGGTAAGAGATAAAGTCTAAAGACACCACAGATGTTGTTGTCCCTGTCTGTAGCCGGGGTTTTAGGCCAATTCTGCAAGTCTACTTGTTACCCTACCCTCTGGATTGGACCATGACATTGTCATTATAGCGACAGGAATAGATAAGGCAGTGGATCGCTATTCGTGCAAGTCTAGTACCATTAAAACCTTGTACCAGTAGTAGTGTTGTTTGATCTTTGCTCGTCTCCTACGAGCTGCCAGGCAGGACGGCAGACGGTCTTTTCTACGCAGAGGAACTGGACCAAAGCGGGGACGAAAAAAACTTTTTTTTTTACACATTTGGTCATTACTTTAAACATAAATATTTTATTGGTATGTTGGTTATCCGCTACTTCGTGAGTGTAGAATAGATTTTCATAGAAAATTTCCAACCCCGGTCAAAAGAGTTGAGAGGTCGATTTTTGGAAAAAAGAGGGCATCTGTTTGAACAAGGGTCTTTAACTGTATGCATACCTGATTGGTTTAGCGTTGTAGCCGTGAAAGCGTAACTGGCGGACAGACAGACTTTCGTGTTTATATTATTGGTGTGTATACTTCAGTAATTCTTTGAGCTTAGATAAGAGACTATTTATAACTAACACTTCTTTATTATGTTCCCCGTGTTGATTCGGGTCTTCTTTGTAGAATGAACTATCTGCGTATCTGCCAGGCAGCACGTTAAAGACGAGCATAGGTGAAATGGGTCATCATCATCCTGATTGGTAAAATTGCACAGTGCAGCAACTTTGGAAGTAGAAATCAACCATCTAGCCATATGACACTGCAGTGCAGTTCTATTTTCCGGTCTAGAGTGTAAGGTAGCAGTAAACTTGCATATCAGGCTTCACGCACTGGCTACAAAACAATGACGCACCTATAATCCCTATAATGTCTGTGGTTCTCACAGGCCACGTTTTCTCTTACTTACTTACTTACAATTTAGTGTGCTTGTTCACTGTCTTAATCCATAAAAAGAATGTTTTTTATTGAACTTGGATTTGATATTTTTAGTTATTATAGACGTATTAAACAATCCCAAACACGATAAAAAAAGTTTGGAATTTTAGGAGTTCCTATGGCCATCTCCCGGTTCTATCGTTAGATCAGCTCCAAATCATGATTAAAATAATTTTGCGTTGTCATCCAATTCAACCCATTCCAATGGCCAAAGCTCCAATCAGTGACCGAAAAGCGGATCAAATTCAACTTGCAAGATTCCACACGACATACAAACTACTTTGCAAGTTATACTTTTCAAGTTAAAAAAGGTGTAATATAACACTAAACATAAAATAAAACCTAAAAAATTCAGTAACTTCCTACAAAAACTTCATGTAATATAGATAAGAAATATCTCCATTACGTGAACTTTCATACAATAAAATCCGCATCGAAACAGGTCCACTCGATTACAAGTTATGATGCCTTAAACACGTACTCACAGACACCTTAAACTTATAACATCTCCCTTATTTTGTCTGGGGTAAAAATATAAATGTCAATATAGTTTTAGTAGACATTTAATAAAGACAAAACAAAAGAATGAATCTATTCTTGTTTGCTTAAGAAGAGCCTTGTGCTTAATTTAGATACAGACCACTACAGACGAGCGGCAGTTTTCCAACGATATAAAGTAATGCGCCCGTCACTATATTGCGGAATGATACGTAAAATGTAATAAATTAAACACAAAACGTATAGTTTTGAGACACGCTTTCATTTGAGAGGCGTATTCCTAGGAGTAGACTAAATAGGAATCTACTCTTCAAGACGCATCAAATAAGCCCCGACATGATAGGATGATGACAATAAACACACTTCTTCTTCATCATCATATAAGTTGCAGCATTAAGACTATATTGCGGAACTATAAGTAAAATGTAATAAATTTAACACAAAACGTATAGTTTTCAGACACGTTTTTATTTATGAGACGTATTCCCAAGAGAAGACTAAATAAGTACTTACTATTCAAAAAGCATCAAATAAGCCCTAACATGACAGGATGATGATAATAAACACCTTTCTTCTTCATCATCATATAAGTTGCAGCATTACGACTAAAAAACTTTGGTGTTAGTATTTAATGGGAATGTATCCAGTTGTAAGCTTTACCTTTCATTTTGCGTATATAATTCACGTAACATACGACTGAACTACAATACCATATGGCTAAAACGCCTGCAAAAACACTGGAACGAGTAGATATCACAGCGTAAACTACTGGCGCACGCTGATCCATTGGCAGTGGTGGTCAATATTTCATTTAATTGCTTTTAACAAATAAAATAGTGGGACGCATAAAACTAACCACGTATTAAGTATTGGACTTACGCAAAAGTCTGGGCATAGCCAATCACAATCTGGAATCGATTACCGTTATAATAAGTATGAGAAACATCATAACCTAGAAACTTTTAAAATAGCATAATCCTTTCTAAAAGGCCGATGATGCAGCTCTAATAGTGTTGCAGATGTTTGAGGGATGCGATTGCTTAGCATCTGGCAAAGCGCTGGGTCGTTTGCCCTTTCCATAAAAAAAAACATTTGTCGCAAAAGACGACTCGTCGTGCGTCTGTCGCTAGTCTACAAAGTGCCTTACACTCAGCAAAGACAACATCAAACCGCTAGTTTATAAAGCTTTTAACCTTCAAGCTATGCAGATTGGACTATTATTGCCATTTACGATATTTTAACGACTCAAAAGTGTAATGCGGTAAATATCTTTAATAGGATACAGTTAATAACCGGCTCCAAAAAGAGGGAAGTTATCAATAATAACCGTATTATATTGTATGCTTTTTACTTCACTGCTTGGCCAATAACGGATAGATTTTGATGGTTCTTTTATTACCTCCAGAATTTAGAAGCAGATGCGTATAAATTTAATCAAAATGTAACTAGTGGTTTTCACATTTTACATTTATTAACTCATCAAAATTTACCAAGACGATGTAGCAATGAAATCGAAGTCGGTTTTTGCAGTTTTATTGGGTTTTAATCACAAGTATTGTAGTCAATATATTCATGATTTTTGATGACATGATTTCGTTTAAAAGTTACATGATTTATATTTTAAAATAAGGAATGGACTTCGCTTTCTAAGGAAGTTTTTAGAAAGAGTTATAATTTGGATGTTTTTTTAAAGTGAGATTTTGATATGTAATGGGATCAAATCAACCTCACATTAAATCAGTTGGGTCAGTCTGTTAACGCTGTTTCTGTAGTAACCTTTACAAAATCGTGCCCTTTTCTACTAAACATTGACATTTCATATTAAGTAAAGATTTCTTTATTTCTGTTTTAACAGATTTTTGTTACACATTAAAATTGATGAGATTATAAGTTAACCTCTTTTGAATAATCACGACGAATGTTAATCAGTGCAATAACAGATATTCTTCAAAATATTTGGCGCGAACATAAAACGTGCGAATATTTTTGCATGTCTAACATATGTGGGGAAGGATGTTTACCATTTCATGAGCACAATTAAGTGGCATTAAAATATAATTTAAAACCAAATTAAGCAATTTATAATAGCATGCTTAAACGATGGGTGTAAGTCAACTTTACTAATGTGTGGATACATTTAAATACATACGGGTATTTATATATATATTTAATAAATCCAGACCCGGAAATAGGGACATCTTCATCATGTAACGGTAATCGAACCCGAGTCACGTGGATAGTCGGTGGTGTTAGGCGAGTACGCTAATCCTTCGACCAACAAGGTTGTCAATGTGGTTGTCAATCAATTAATTCGTCGAAGGCCGTGTTATAAAACGCCAAAAAAAGAAAATATTTATAGTAAATGAACTGTCATATGGAATACCTATTGTTAAATGTAGCAATTTCGTAAATTGATATCATTAGGTATCTTATATTATTACATTATTATATTTATAGAATACGTATGTTTCGTGTAATATTTTGATATAATATGCTAAGTATTTTTGTTGGTATATTTGTGTTGATATGTATTTATTATGCTACCTAAAATTAGGTTTCAATGTGTTTGCAAATGTTTAGTTAATTTTTTTTCTTTGCACCCCATTTAATTATTCTTTCAAATAAAGTTAGTTTGTCTAATAGAGAATGCCATGTAGCATTAAGTCCACCTTTGTTCACTAGGTATAGTGCATGAATTTTAAATAAATGAATAAATCTTGATATTTTCTATATATCAGTGGAAGTACCGATTTAGACTTACAGGAATTTAAAGTTGGCCTTTGGTTCAATTTCATGCAGTTGAGTTTTTTCATAAAAACTTTTTTGTAATATCTATTTGATTTACGAATATCGAGTGAATTAAAAGAAAATTAAAAGTGAATTGAAGGTAAATAAAAAATGGCACGTATTAACACGCGTGCAAAACTTTTGACCCACTGTTGGCTCGGATCCCCAGAGTAGAATATAACATCTGCCTCTAAGCTAGGCAACCCATAAGAGGCGAGCACGGGTAAAAATATAAGTCAGTACCAACAAAACAACTGGCAGTAAATTGGTAGTAACTATACCGGGTAGGGATCCACTGCATTACCTTTTCCTACCGCCATAATAACTGTTACAGTAGCCGGTAGAGTTGCAAAATAGACCTAACATCATAGGACAGTGACGCACCTGTAACATTTATTGTGCCTATAGGGTACAGTTGTCTCTAACCATCAAGAGAGACTTGTACTTGTACCCTGACTTCTCACATAAAAAATAAAAATAAAACTTATGTCAGCAGCCGGATAAAATAAAGACAATAGGGGTTGTGTATAAAAGGGATGTGCGAGGGGTGGTCGAGGATCAGAGGGATGTGCCTTTGTCAGCGGAGTATCTGCACGTGTTGCCAGATTGAATATTCTAAAATAATAATCAACAGGCAATTTCCGATGCTTTTGTTTGACTAATTAATCCTTATTATTTGTGACCGTCTTGTTAATAGAGTATCGATCATTCAGGAGGCTCGGGTTCGTTTCCTGATAGGGGTAAGCATTTGTAGGCAGATGTTTATATTTTCAGGTCTTGACGTTCATTTAATTTATTACGTCATTGTTCGACTTCTATACTTTTTATGTCTGAAATCGATTTGTCAGTCATTATTCAAAAACCGATTTCATAATACTTTATTTTATTTGAAATGGCGTATGACCTACGCCGTAGGTGCTTTCAAAGTGGTCCCGTTGCTACCAAGTCTGGATGGAAGTCCGCTTTTTGCAGTTTTAGTGCGACTAAAATTATAAATAATATGAAATATTTTTCTTCAAAATTTGTTAAAAAATATCTCTATGCAAAAACGTTAAAATAGAAATAAATACATATGAATTTTGTTAAAAAGGAGACATAATTATAACATTTAAGTTTGTAATAAGTGATACTTGGATGCTGCTAGGTCTTAAATATTTCTTTAGATAATCTAGTCTTTTAATTGCCATACGATGAAATAGTCATTACCTATATATATTTTGATTAGATTTTTAATATTAGTAGATTCAGAATTGAACTATACATCTAAACTATGTTTAATGTTAATTTATCAATAGGTACAGAAATACTTTGACAAAAAAAACGTTATTGTTTTATACCACGTCGATAAATCCGTGGACAACCGTGGACAGTTTATTTAATCCGAAAGTAAGTTAATTACACTCTTTTAAAATGAGTGTTATTCGAGGCTATTAAGATATAGAAATGAACGGCCACCTTCGGAGATTTATTAATATTTAATCTACGGTTAAATCAAAATTTTGTATTAAACATTTCGATGTAATCCCAGATTAAAAGACGATTAACGTCCTTGTGTCACTACTCACTTTTCGCTAACACCACTGTTTTAGCGAAGTAAATTTAATAATCATCCATGTACAAAAATACAGCCAAATAATAGGTCGAGACAAACATATTTTTATATTTTGAATGTATTATTAGTAATCAAACTTCTTGAGCTGTACTAAATGTAACTGGCTGGTTTAAATAAGTACCATTTTAAATGTGACAATCTGAAGACGCAATAAATAAAAAAAGGAGTTTTGGCGCCATCGTGAATGAAGATGGTCGTAATTTTTTCACTTTTTTTTTATGATATTGGATGGCAAACAAGCAGACGGATTTCCTGATGGAAAGAAATTCACGCCGCCTAGAGACACCAAAGGTGGTAATGGTGCGTTGCCAACCTGAGGCCAGGATGTTAGGCCTCGAGCAAAAGGAAGATTACCGGCTACCTTATCCTCCGAACCGGAACACGTAATGACGTTATGGCGGCAGGAATAGGTAAGGCGGTGGTACCATTCCGGGCGAGTCGCTGCTAAACTCTACCACCTAGTCAGATGTCACGGTGTTAGCGACGGTGATGACTGTATAAGAATAATTAATACGGAAGACATATGACTAATGACTGTATAAGAATTAATTAATACGAAAGACGTGGCAGCATGGCCTAAAGGTCTTAGCCGGCCCCAGAAAGGGGCAAATTAACTTGAAAAAAAAACATTCCGCTATTTTTCAATTGTTTTTTAAGCAAGCAAAATGTGCGTATATAAATTTTGATGTTTTATAACAAAAATTGAGAGAGCTTGGCTGGGACGTGTTGATGCATCCTCCGTAGAGCCCTGACCTTGCTCCATCCGATTTCCACCCGTTTCGGTAATTGCAGAACTCTTTAGGAACCATAAAGTTAACCCAAAAAGAACACGGGGAACATACATATTATAAATTAAAAAAATATACCTACAAAAAGGTTTTCCTTTATATGAACAAAATAGGAGAATACTTTTTCCCCGACCTATTATTTGGCTGTATTTATGCTTATTCACAAGTCCTTGTGAATGTTTTGTGACTTCGAGAGTAACAACCCCACGACCAACGAGGAGGTTATATAGATTAAAATTTACTTAAGGTTGAAATTATCCACGCTTCTGGTTTGACACATCAGAGGACGGTGGCGCCGGCTGGACATCCTCGCGAATAAATCATCTCTGTCCATTA
>NJDC01007486.1:70013-83255 GCA_002245475.1 Calephelis virginiensis
AGTTGGAGGCAAAAACTTGGGACCTGTGACGTAGTAGGAAGCGAGGCGGTCCATATATGGTAGCTCGTGTAGCAAGGTGGAATTTACTCTTGCCGTAGGTCAGTTCGCTTGAGATAAGAGTAATTATGTGCGAAAACAATGTATAATCTCGACAGATAAGGACATAGAGTAAGGCTAGAGTATGTGGAGACTTAAGGAAAAAATACAAGTCCATTGAATAAAAAACCTAATCTTGCTGCGTTTCTTTCGATAGATGTTTCACCTTCCAATTTTAAAATATTGGTGTAAGACTGGTATTGATTGAGACTGGAATTTTGGTCAATCTAAGGACAGGTCCATAAAACCATCGACAGGTTAATTCATATGGTAGTAAATTGTGGCCATTATTCAAACGGTATAGAGGCTACATATCATATCGGAAATGGATATACTTGGATGGATGTGTATCGTGATGCGTGACGATCTTATAAAATAAGCACGTTTACATTTCTACATGACAGCCTTCATGACATAGAGGATAATCTGCAAGAATATAGCCTAAGGTAGTGCACTCATATTTTGCGTACACAAACAGGCTGCTTGGGTGGCAAAAGTAAACCCCGTAAATCTGCAGGTGCTTATAAAGGAATTCACTAATATTTAGGTGTCATGGACAAGAGGTGTGGACTCAATATGCTAAATACCGAGAGATGTTAGAAAGAGTAGGGTCCGCTACCCTACTCTTTCTAACATCTCACGGTATTTATATCCTTCCATCTTTTAATGTGAAAAACCACTGAGGTTATTACAAGGAAGATAGTAAAAGTAAATCATAAAACAATAAAATGGCCCGTTGAGTACGAGTATTATAATATTGTTTTAGGTAACATTCAATAGAACAGAGGTTCCCAAACTTATTTCATGTAACGCCCACTTTGAAAATCAGTTGTTTTGTAGCGCCCCCCCCCTCGTTTTTTTCTTGTCAATAACCTCAATAACATATTTGTTGCGCCTAGTTTAAAAAAAAAACATTTTTTTCAAGATTTATACCACCCCCCTCTAGGCTTCCAGCGCCCACAAGGGGGCGTTATCGCCCACTTTGGGAAAGGCTGCAATAGAACAACACCAAGATTTTTGTGATTATTATAATTCAATTGTCTAGTTATGTGTATTAAAAGGCAGTTAACCATATTAGTTTCGATCTGAATTTAAAAAGGAAGAGGTGTTTAATTCATCTTTTGACGATTGTTGGAGATTACTTAGCCAGTTTTAAATGGATGAAAGTGATTTTCTTATACGGTAGGATAAATGTTTCAGAGGTGGTCACTTATAAATATAATAAAGATATTTTGAGGTAACCTTAGTAATGCGGATTTTTGTTTGCATAGAAATCATCTCATTATGACAGATAAATTGTGTAATTATCTTAACGCTCATATGCCAGAACAGGTGGGCGGAGGCACAAGTAGTCGAAGACGTTAAGTCCCATACTGTGACAGGTGCTAAGCCTATCACCAACCGGAAACATATCCAATACCGGGCAATGTTATTTCTATAAGGAAATTAAAAAAAAACACATTTTTTTATTGCCTGACCTGGGAATCAAACCCGGGACCTCATGAAGTGGACTTCAAAACCGAACGAATATTAACACTGTCACACGCAATATACTCGTAGTTACAGCGTCTAAATTGTTATTTGATCCACTCAAAACGGAGAAAAAAAGCTTTGCCTAAGCTTACTTGTACTACTTATTTCGGCTCCTATATCACGATATTCATCAACTATTAACGATATAGAACCTCTTTGTAGTATTCAGTAATGAGAAACGCTACTTCAGTCTGTATGTTTACGACTGAGCCGATAATGTATTTAATCAAAGTGCACGAATAGACCGAGAGCGGCCTGGGAACATTCTGGAAGTTGTGTTGGAGATTGTATTGCTTGAATGTTTGGCCTTCAATATTGTACGGTAAGTCACTGGGTTAATTCGGAGTGTGGAATAGAAAATACAAAATACAGTACAAAATACGGTAGAGGGAAAAACTTCATCAAACCACAATGGCTTAAGAAACTTATAATAATAAATATTTTTAAAGAAAGAAACACTTGTACTGTTTTACTTATCACTTATAAATTATAAGTGATAAGTAAAACAGTACAAGTGTTTCTTTCTTTAAAAATCTGAATATTTGGAAGTTTTACCAAGCGCCGACGATGGAAAATATGAAATATCAAATATGTAATAATTAAACTAAATAGTTTGATTAAATATTAAATAAAATTTGAATTTTAATGTAAATATAAATAATAAATATAAATAAATTGTTTGATTAAATATCAAAATGTTTTCCCAACACAGTAGTGAAAAGCATTGGTGGCAGAAAGTTTTGGCTGGATTAAATATTCCTTAACACACATTCTACAAACATATTTATACTCATTTATATTTATATATATTTGATTACAGTTTCAACGAAATACAACAGAACGTGTTGTTGCCGGTGGCTTCGGCGTAAAGTTATTTAACTCTTTCACAGGAAATAGGCTTCTTTTAAAGTAGTCGCGTTGAAATCGGTTAAGGTGCTAAAGCTTATTTTTGTTTTTTATGATAATGGAAGGCAAACATGCAGACGGATTTCCTGATGGTAAGAAATTCACGCCGCCTAGAGACACCAAAGGTGGTAATGGTGCGTTGCCAACCTGAAGCCGGGATATTAGGCCTCGAGCAAAAGTAGCTTTACCGGCTGCCTTACCCTCCAAACTGGAATACGTAATGACGTTATGGCGGAAGGAATAGGTAAGGCGGTGGTACCAATCCGGGCGAGTCGCTGCAAACTCTACCACCTAGTCAGATGTCAAGATGTTTTTGACGGTAAGCCTATGCTCGCTTTTTACGGGCTGCCTGGCAGGAAGGCAGATGGTCTATTCTGCAAAGGAGCCCGGACCAACACGGGTAAAATTTTGCTTATTGAGCACTTTTAATTTTACAAAACTTGGTTTCATCATTATCATCATTTATATTTTAAAAATCACTAATAATTAATGTAAATTAAAAAAATAGTTTAAATTTAATAATAAATATTAATAAAAACAATGTAAATAAAATAGATATATTCATGAATTCATGAACTGTTTATTCAAATAAAATCTGCGATATAGTTATTTATTGTGAATAAGGATATGGACGAAATTCGCCCTGAGTCCAACTAGCACGAAACTTATACAAGAGTTATTCAATTATTTTTTATGAAATGTCACAATATCAGATTCTGACGGACACTTACTGATCTTAATATATATATATATAAATTAAGCATTTTCACGCCCATCTCCCCAAAGAAGTAGGCAAAGACACAACCAGGGCACCCACGACTAGCCGAAAACGCTAAGTCCCAAAATATGATAGGTGGCAACTGGCAAGCCTATCGCCAACCGGGCACACATCCAATCCCGAGCAACATCTTTTTTAGTAGAAAATTAGAGAAACCAAATTTTGTTTTTGTTGCCCGACCCGGGATTCGACACCGGGATCTCATGCAGTCAAGTCCAACAACTGAACCGCTAGACCACAGAGGCGATTACGTGTCAAGTTGTTTGTCCATGATGGACTCCTGAACTGCTTAACCGATTTCAATTAAATTTGCATACTCAGTCTTATTAATAAACGCGGCGTAAATTACTCCAAGGTTAACCATGGATTGTAGTCCTTATTACAATGTGATACAGACTATAATATCAACTTAATCTTATACCGACCTTAGTCCATGTTTATTAATATGACGGACTGTGTTTAGTTTGTTTCAACTTGAAACATAGGATAGCTTGCATATTAATTTGATAAAAAAATACCATTCGAGCGAAGCCGGAACGGACAGCTAGTTGAAATATATTTTGTTAGAATTGCAAAAAAAAAAAAAATTATTGGAGAACTAAATCTTTCGCAATATCGACACTAACCTACTGTTCAAATATTTTTATATAAGTTTTTCACACGTACATTACGAAAAAAATATGTCGTATAATCAAATTCCGTTCATTTGACATGTTTATCACTAGATAAAGTTGTTGATTGACTAGTATACTTTAAAGCATTTTTACATCATTTGAAAAGTTTTAGTAGGTACATAAAATAATATACTTTTCTAGAGTTCTGAAACCTCAAATCTTATTTTTTTTAAATATAGTTCGAAAAAAAGTTTCCGTAATACATATTTGATTTCAGTGAAAATTTCTGATTCATTAGAGCAGAGGTTCCCAAACTTATTTCATGTAACGCCCACTTTGAAAATCAGTTGTTTTGTAGCGCCCCCCCTCGTTTTTTTCTTGTCAATAACCTCAATAACATATTTGTTGCGCCTAGTTTAAAAAAAAACATTTTTTTCAAGATTTATACCGCCCCCCTCTAGGCTTCCAGCGCCCACAAGGGGGCGTTATCGCCCACTTTGGGAAAGGCTGCATTAGAGTATTTTAAGCATTATGCAGTGTTTCTTGGTTCCAGGGCAAACTTTGTATGGAGAGTTGTCCATCTCCTTTGTACATATAATTTATATAATTAGAATAAAAAAGCAGTAATAGTACTAAAGCTGTGCATCAGTTATTAAAAGAAAAGATTGCCATGTATTGTATACTGGGCCTAAACCCAAAACGAAATTTTTTATTTTTTTGTAAAACTTTGTCAAAACTATGTAAAGCGGATTTTTACTAAATTGTAGTTAATAGCTTACAGTACGGACATTTAAGATAACTTTTACTGCGAAGACTTTCATTTCCATCACTAACCAGTAACCTCGAAGTCATTTAACTAGTACTTATTTTCATAACAATGTATAAACACAACAGTATTCCAATTAAATTTATGTGATTGTGTTATTTTAGTTTAATTTTACTAGTTTTAAAAATGTTTTTGAACGTATTTCAAGTGCAGTTTTTTACCTACAAAATAAAGTAAGATTTGACTTTAACTTTTCACTTACTAAATTTATAATGAGCATTTTGTAGTAGGAGTCGGAAGAGTCATTAGACTCGTGTTGCAGCAGATAGGTAGGTATAACCCGTTTAATTTGAGAGTAAGTCTAAAGGCATTCAAATTTAAAACAACTAGTGTCATGTGATTTAGGTGAATAAAAAACATAGCAAACTTAATTCTTTTATTTTTTATATAAATGTTCCGCCAAACAGTTGCAGCTCGCTAAATATGATTGTTTTCTAGGGATAAGAACAACGATCCCGCTCATATATCACAGATTAAACAAACAGCCACGAAAGCTAATTACTTAGACAAACTGACAGTCCGTAGGCTGTAGGCTGTTTCTATTTGCGTTTCTCATTCCATCTGTTTTCTTATTATCTTTGTCACGGTGCTTAATCTTCTTGGCTTTCGTGATTTTATCATTGCTGCTGCATAATTTTTTAATGAAAAGTATTCTGCCTCCAGTCTCTCCAGTAAGCGTGTTTCAGTTAAAAGAATAATTATAAATAAATAAATGTTTTTTTTTATATACAAACTTATCTAACTTCCTAATCAAAAACAAGTTCAGGTGGCTGACTCCGTATCTTAGTTGATGATCTCTGGACTCGGTGGTAAATTTAATTAAAAAAAATTAAACAACTGTCAAACTACGTGTTTTATATTTGCTATCTCCCGTGACCAACAGAAATACAATGGAAATTTCCCTGTGTTGGTCCGGGCTCCTTTTGCTAAAGCTAAGCTAAGCTAAAGCTAATTTTGCTCGAGGCCTAACATCCCGGCCTCAGGTTGGCAACGCATTACCACCTTTGGTGTCTCTAGGCGGCGTGAATTTCTTAACATCAGGAAATCCGTCTGCTTGTTTGCCTTCCAATATCATAAAAAAAAATTGACAGCTATTGATGTACATTTTACCCAGTGATTATCACTAAAAAGATACTGAATAGCCTCGCGGTTCATCCAGTAAGAAGTTCTGAGGTAAAAAATAAAAAAGTGTAGAACTAAAAATCTTTTGTAAATATTTTTTAGAAGTCTCTAATTCAATTCCTTGCTTCAGGTGTTTTAACAGCATTCGGCTTTCGTTTACATAAACGTAATGTGTAACACATTACACGCATTAAAGATCGATATCAGTTCCCGTATGTTTACCTAACCCAGAAATGCACTTTCTCTGCAACGACAGCAGGTGTAAACCAAATTAAGCGCGTTTTTCAAATCGACGCAAGCGCATGCTTTTCGAATCGATTAGCCACAGAATAATGTACGACAGACGGTGCAATCGTGATCGTTTAATGTCGATTAGTTCTGAGAGAATGCAGCAGGGTATTATTTAATTTACTCTGTTACTTTTTGCTTTAAGAATTTAAAGTTGCAGTCATTTCTTGGTAACACGAAATACACATCACTCAAAGGTTACTTACTCTATATAGGTACCAACTTACTTTTTTAGGTTAAAAGTAGTCATACATCCGTATTTTTTTAATAAATTTGAGCATAGTCTGTTTTCAAGTATCGTGTAATCACTACATAGTATAAAATAAAGTCGCCTCTTCTGTCCCTATGTCCCTTTGTATGTCTAAATTTTAAAACTTCCCAATGGATTTTGATGCGGTTTTTTAAATAGATAAAGTGATTAGAGAGTAAGGTTTATATGTAAATTTCATAACCGTGCAAAGTCGAGGCTAGCCGCTAGTATGAAATAAAATGACATAGGTATACCCGCGTTAACTGGTAAGAAAGGAATTAAAAATTTCGGCATGGGACTTGAACCCTCAGTAGCAAGGCTTATTTTACATCTTTTTTAATTGGTTAAGGCATTCGTCGGCTTGAGACCAAAGGTTTAAATCCTGTTCGGGCGAATCTTTTTCTTTAGTATTTGTTTCTGAAGTTTAATTTTGGTATTAGCATATATCATTAGTGAGGTTGAAATTAGCATCAAGTTGTTTTTTTATTGTTAAATTATTTTATTAGTCGGCAAAGAAAGTCATATTAGGGTTTTGGTAAAGCGGCGCAAACTAACAAATATTTAATACACTAATTTCTTTATTATTATTTAATTCGTCCATTTTAACTGAACAAAATTGTATAAAATGCTACCAAAATTGACAAATTATACTCAATATAAACATGACATTCAATAATTACGAAAAGACTATGACCTTCTTTTCTCTCGTTGGCGCCAAAAAACTAAGTATAAATAAATGAATGATTCATTCAACCAGCTAAAGTATTTAGGGCTTATGGTATTATGATTCATTCTCAGTTATAAAATAAAAGAAATATTTTTAGCGAAATAAAATAAATAACCCCTATTTTAAAAAAAAAAATCAATAAACTTTCAAAGTGCTACTTAGCTGTCTTTTGCCATATTAAAAACATATAAGAAGCCTTGTCGCCTCTGTGGCCTAGCGGTTAAGGTGTTGGACTTGACTGCATGAGGTCCGTGGTACGATTCCCGGGTCGGTCAACAAAAAAAAATAGTTTTTTCCAATTTTCTAATAAAAAAAACATGTGTTGGTTATGGATAAGATATGCGCCCGGTTTGCGATAGGCTTGCCACTTATCACATTGTGGGATTTAGTGTCTTCGGCTAGTCGTGGGTGCCCTGGTTGTGCCTCTGCCTAACTCTTAAGGGATATTGGCGTGGAGATAGTTTTTTTTTTCAAAAAGAAGCTTAGACCTAACGAAATCATACATTGCATCGTGAGAAACATTTCCTTTTGTAAGTAACGATTAATAAGAGTTGAGCAACATCTAGTAACATAGCAGTTTGTGATACAAGCGCCGCCATGTTGACTAATATATTGTGCTCGGTATCTGCGTTTCGTTAATACAGTAATATATCTCTTGTATAAAGATATTATGGTTGGTGCTTGGGCTATTCAAAATGAAAATGTTTAATTTGTTTTATAAGTTTGCAACAAGTTGCATGCGTGGGAATGTGACGATACTATGGAATAATGTAGCAATATAAGTTCGAATAAATGGACTGGAAATGTGAAGTCACTTTTATTTTTTGGTAGTCTTGATATGTATTTTTATTTTAGCACTTGCCCTGTGCTTGGGATAAATTTTCTATAAATTTTAAAGAAAGAAAAAAAATTTTTTTTCTTTCTTTAAAATTTATAGAAAGTCTTGATATGATTCGCCCGATTCCATATTACCGTCTTACTTTTCACCTATTACACCACAACAAAATATTCAACTACTTAGCACATACATTTTGTTTTAAATTGTTGGTTGGTTTGGAAGACTAGCATAGGAAATAGATGGGTATGATGAAAAAGAGTAAAAGAATAAAAGAGAGGAATGATAGCAAGAACAAGTATGTAGAATGTCAGTACGAGCAGACTAAAAGCGAGAACTGGTTTGAAAGGAAAGCAGAACAGAAAGTCTCTGACTTTGTTAGAGGAACGGTAAAAAAAAAATTGTTGGTTGTCTAAGAAATCGCATTTTTGTGATAAGGCCGCCTGTTGTATTCTAACTTTATTTTTAAGTTCTGATGTATATTTCTTGTTGATTGTGTACAATAAAGAAAATTTGTATTTTATTGCATATAATTCAAGAATAGCTTTTAAATAGACTGCATTTTAGGTGCTTGTGACGCTCCCACATAATTCTGAAATCTGCAACCGGACCCGCTTATCACTGAGAAGATCTGACGTAAGAAACTCATATTGTTTCCATTTTTATACCAGTAGTTTCCAAATATGTTATATTATACGTTTTAATGAGAAATAGTGTAACGAACTATTATTAATAATAAGCATGTTTACCAGCATGTGTATCAGTCTCATAATAACCTTTTTTTATTAACGTTATATCAGTGATCCCGTTTGACGTGTACGACCTCTCTTCGTATTGTCTTATAATTTCATTACATTTTTATATTTCCCTATGTTATATTATAAAGTTCATATGCACTGATCTGTACATAGATTGAAAAACTAAACGTCAACTCTGTATATTTTCGCAATTTTAAATTATCGCACCTTAAGGGCCTAAATACGAAAATGCGTTGCGGCTCCGCGCTGCTAAAATTGTTTGGGTTGCGGCGTCATAGACGTTTCTCTGCCATGGACCACCGTGAGAATCTTATTGCTTACTTGTTATTAAAATATATTTCTCTGTTTTAAATAAAATATAAATAGTGCTGCGCCGCTGCACGCAGTGGCGCTACTGCCAATTCAAGCGGCGCGGCGCCGCAACGCGGTTGTGTTTAGCCCCTTACTGTGCCTATAGATGTGTTCAGACAATAAATCGTCAAAATAATAAAATGTAAGACTATACACAGTCATTCCCCTAAATAAATTGTATCTTATTCTGTGTAAGTATCACCAACCCTAGAACGAACTTTTGCATACATAGATTTAGCGAGGCATGTAACCAATTTCTTAAATTTATAGCCTAAGGTTAGCAGTAAGTCTGATAAATGCCAGTAATTTAGGCCCGCACCGAGTCTGAATATCGATTTGCTTTGTATCTTACCTACATATTACGTCAGGAGTGAACTATACATTAGATATAACAATATACATTAGACAAAAGACTACGTTAGATAAAATGTTACTTAGTATAATATAAGGATATTAACTGGCGACTATCTATATTAATACGTGAAGCAAAAACTTTGGACCCCTTTTTACGAAAATTGCGCTGACGGAGGAGTGCAAAATTTGGCACACTTATAGTTTATGTGTAGAAGTGCAGAACGATAATATTTTTCAATAATATTGCTTATAAAGAACATTAAATCAATAAATAAAACATTAACCACACTAACATGCATTTGACACACACAAACAAATGTTGATGATAACGATCAAAGATCAGAGATAGCGCACTAAAAGTTTGTAAACAAAGTAGTTGGTCTTGAGAAATGAAGATGGCGTTCTTATCAACAAGATATTAAAATTTATTATAGTCGAATTTCGACTAATGGGCGACCACTAGTAAGTTTAAATGGGTAATTACCAAGAATTACCAAAAGAGCATTGGTGGTAGTGTGTCTTTTTTCCCCGTGTTGGTCCGGACTTATTTGTAGAATAGACCATCTCACTTCCTGTGCCAGGCAGCACTTTAAAGGTGAGCATAGGCTCACCGTCACTAACACTATGACATCTGACTAGGTGGTAGAGTTTAGCAGCGACTCACCCGGATTGGTACCACCGCTTTACTTATTCCTGCCGCCATAACGTCATTCCGTGTTCCGGTTCGGAGGGTAATGTAGCCGGTAAACTTACTTTTGCTCGAGGCCTAACATCCGGGCCTCAGGTTGGCAAATCACCATTACCACCTTTGGTGTCTCTAGGCGGCGTGAATTTCTTACCACCAGGAAATCCGTTTGCTTGTTTGCCTTCCAATATCATAAAAAAAAAACTTTCCAGGTAGATATCCACAACCTTACCAATTCCAGCTGCAATGAAATAATAACAATGATATATTAGGGTCTGGAGGATAGGGCAGCCTCTAGACTTGCAGAGTAGGTCTAACACCCCAGCTTCAGAACAGTGACGCACCTATTACATCTATGGTATCCATAGGCCAAGGTTGTCACTTACAACTAGGACAGCCGTGTGCTTGTTCATTGTTTTATCAATGGTTTTATGACAGGAAAAAAGATTTTGTTGATTGTATTGTTCTTTTTTTTTAATTTTATTGATTGGGAATTTTGTAGCCTCTTATAGTACTACCAACTTTTTCAATTATGCGCTTTGGCTTTACACTTTATACTTTTATCTTTAAATTGGCTGACCTAATCTAAATTTAAGCGAAATTATTAATTATGTAATAATAACAACTATATACTCGTACATAATTTATACATAATTTATAATATAAAATTCTCGTGTCACAATGTTAGTCTGCATACTCCTCCGAAACGGCTTGACCGATTCCTCTGAAATTTGGTAAGCATATTGGGTAGGTCTGAGAATCGGCTAACATCTATTTTTCATACCCCTAAGTGATAAGGGTGACTTACTCCAATTTTTTTTAATAAATCACATTAAAAATATAGCAGAACAACGTCTGCGGGGTCAGCTAGTAATTTATAATACATTCGAATATCCGAAGCTTGACGAATATAGCAGAGCCGCATAATTTAAATAGTACTACTATACTTGTATGTTTGCCTGCTACACTTTAAACCAGCATAAAACTTTGTCAAAGACGGCATGATGGTTCCTCCTGGTACGAAGTCGTCGATATCTTATGCCCTGGATTTTGTAAACCAGCATCTAAATCTAATTTACCTGTTATCCTACACAGATATGGAACTCGACAGTGGCAAGCATTTCTGATACGGTTTATATAGGAATTGGTTAGATACTTGTACCAATCCGGGCGTGTGGTCACAATATTCTACCAGCTAATCATAACACCACCACCACTTTACCAACCAGTAATGACTGACCATTAGTGGAATAAATTAAGTTCTAGAACATCCATCAGGCAATGGGGTCGTTACGCCCTTATACTTTGGTGTTTTCGCCCCAACTTTTATTTATTCAGGTTTCATCCTAAAAGAAATTACAATAGAAAATAGCTATTATATTTATTGAACAAAAATCATAAATTGCGGTGCAACTGTCAAATCGTGGTCCAAAGGAACGCGACACTCAGTTCATGGCTGCAGCGTGCAATATATCAAGTGACGGGTTACTTAGAAATACTTACGAAAATAGTTTATCGTTCAAACATCAACTAATAAACAAGAGACATTTTTAAAAAAAGATTTACTAAGCCTCTTAATCGAATAGATTATATCTAGTCTATAGACTTATAAGTAGGTAACTAGGAGACCCAGCAAACTACTTTTTTTCTATACTTTCAATTGGTAATCGACACCCTCTGCCTATGTCGCAGTCGGACTTGGCGTGAAGATATATTTGTAAATGTAAGCTTACCTGTTTATTCAAATGTTTCTGTATATTTCGGATTTTAAGTTATCTGGGCGCTTTATACTGAACTAGCGCCCCGCCCCGGCTTCGCACGGTTATGAAATATACGAGTACATATCAACCTTCATCTTCAATCACTTTATCCATTAAAAATATCCGCATCAAAATCGGATGCGTAGTTTTAAAGATTTAAGCATACCAAGGGACATAGGGAAAGAGGAAGCGACTTTGTTTTATACTATGTAGTGATGTTGTTATGTCTTTGATTTCTAAACTACAACATTTTTGACTTTGAAAAAAATACAGAACAATGCGTAAAATATATGTCAACACACACACACACACACACACACATCTATATACGACGAATAAATTAAATCAGACCACGCGTTAATGAAAAAGCATAGCCCAATTTACATGTTGAATTTTACGCCTCTCTCATGGACACCAATTTATGAGCAAGATAAAAAATATCCTGTAATCTTCCTCAGAATATAAAGTAACTATGTAACAACTTTCGCTATAATTGTTCAGCAGATTCGGGATACAGACAGGCAGACAAACATTTTTAAAATTGCTAAAAATTTGTTCTGCTGCCTCTTATTAGTCGCCTGCACCTACATTTTAGAATATCTTCAATTCACTCCATTGCAACCACCACCACAGATGAGAGGTTGGTATCGTATTCTTAAAGTATTATCACTTAATTTTATCACCAGTTCGTACGGCATTTATCAATTTCAGAGTCGAGGTTATCAAGCTCTCCAATGTATCCGAAACGTTGGAGAGCTATGTTGCCTCAATCACATGGTGGGAAAGTTTAGGTTGACGAGCTTCAGCAATATGTTTAATACGGTACTAACAACATTCACAGTCCACTTTGAGGTCCAGATGGAGATTATCATTGCATGAACACCTGGTTGCATTTGCGATGCCCCTGTGCACTTTGCTTTGAAACCTTTATAAATACTACTTAATATTTTTTGAAAAAATCGCATACATTAACTATTCCAAGTAATAAAATTGTTATGTCTCAACTAACTTTTTCCAGAAGTTTCTGACTAGGTGGTAGAGTTTAGCAGCGACACACCGGGATTGGTACCACCGCCTTACCTATTCCTGTCGCCACGTGTTCCGGTTCGGAGGGTAAGGTAGCCGGTAAACTTACTTTTGCTCGAGGCCCAACATCCCGGCCTCAGGTTGGCAACGCACCATTATCACATTTGGTGTCTCTAGGCGGCGAGAATTTCTTACCATCAGGAAATCCGTCTGCTTGTTTGCCTTCCAATATCATAAAAAAAAAAAGTTTTAATTGCTTTATAGAGTTTCCTAGCTTTCACACGTCAAATCGTATAGAATAAAATAACCCTATCTCCTTCTTTTCGTTATAGG
>NJDC01007488.1:0-15984 GCA_002245475.1 Calephelis virginiensis
TTCCTTCGCAGAGTGATTAAAGTAAATAATAGAAAATAGAGAGTAAGGTTCAAAAAAATACTGTGCGTTGTGACAAAACTTGACGAATGTCTGGTTTGTTATGTCAATAACGTACGTAATAATTTTGTTCAATATGAAACTGTTGCTAAAGAAAAATAATCAGATGCTAATTACAAATATAAATTTGAAAGAAATAGAATTTGCAGCTCCCGCCTCAATTTTTTTGAAAGATCATAATTTGAGGGGCATAAAAAAGTTTCGTGTAGATACGTTTATTCCACTAATTGACATATTAATTACACCTTTAAAAATGTTCGGCAGCATACTAAGTACCTTCTTCACGCCTAGCCACTTTCCTCCACCCACGACAAGCCGAAAACACTTAGTCCCACAATGTGATAGGTGGCAAGCCTATCGCCAACCGGGCACAAATCCAATCCCAGGCAAGGGACAACGTTTTATTTGATAGAAAATTAAAACCTGACCCTTAAGAAGTCAAGTCCAACGCCAGACCACTAGACCACATAGGCGACAGCCAACATTAATGCAAATGAGCCTAAAACAGATTGTTTTCATTTAAGTCAATATTAAAAAATGTCGCAAAACCATCAGCGGATCTAAATATCTCAGCCTTGCATTAGTTGCTAAAGTCTAAATAATTAGAATTAACTTTTCCGCAATTTTTTTAACGACTAAGAAATTAAAGGATTATGAGCATAGTATAATTCTTTTTTACATTCCAAAAGGGCCCCAAGGTTTTGTGTGCCCAAGGGCCCCAACATAGCCTAAGACGGCCCTGCACCTTTTGTACCTATAGTCTATGTAAAATAAAATATTTTTATTAATATTATTATATGTGAAAGGGCAATGATAGGCATGTTTTAAGCATTTATTTTTTATTTTCTGTAGTGGGCACCTACATAGTTTTTTGCAAAAAAAAACGTTGTCAAAAAAAGCAATATTTTGACAACAGTTTATATTGATATTAATTCAATCTATTGATGATAACGTCTTGTAGAGGATGTCGTGACGGTGTCGTTATGAGTAACGGTGAATGTCGTGATTGTGTCGTGACGGTTTCATGGTGACATGTTTTGGTTTGGTCGTGATGATATCGTGGCGGTGTCATCATCGTGACGGTGAAGACGATGTTGAGGCTATGGCGTAACGCTGTCATGACCGATTCATGAAGGTGACGGTGTCATAAAGGTGTGTAAATACATATAAAGGGATCAAGACGATACTGTGACATATAGTCACACAACTGTGTATGTCACTGTGACGTACACATTTGATCATGTCGTGACAGTGTAATGACATGGCTTTGCGCGTATCGTGAAGATCTCGTGGCTGTGCCGTGAGCAGCGACGGTGTTTCAGTGTCAAAAAACATTTGAAATTTAAGAATGACAATGATTTTTTTACCAATTTCGATACTTCGTGACATAGACACACAAAAGATACGCATTATTGGATAACGGTACTTAATCACCTAATCTAACTTTGATTAAATGTATACCTACATACAGAGTTATCTTACGGCCAATACTTATAACCTATCTAAAATAAGACATCGTGCTATTTTAGTTCAGTTGCCAGATAACCGCTGTTATTTTTCAATAATAGATATATCTTACCAACAAAACTCGAGAAGGCCTTTCCTTATCTGTAGATAGTTTATTGATATTGGCCGTTAGAGTACCTGAACTATCTTACGAAAAAATAATTATTGCAATCCATTGATTATTGATGAAGTAAAGTATCACAAATATACAGAAAAAATACTTACAGTTTAATTGATACTAAAACTCCCCCTTTTTGTTGGCGCTTACTTAAAATGTACCTACGACAGATCGCATCGTAATAACCATTAAGCACCTACATCAAAGAGTATAATAATATACCTGTACAGAAGTACATCCTCCAATAGTTTTGGGCACTCGAGTTTTTGTATTTTAGTATTCTTTTTTTCTTTGGTCGAGGACAAGACGTAAAATTTTTACTATATGTCTGAACTAACTGCAGCAAAAGAAGGTTGTATATTTCATTATTTACGCACTAATCAAATGGTTAGCGTTACAATTTTATTTACATATCAAAGCAATGATGTAATATTGGAAACGTACAAGCATCTATTTGCTGCTCCCGAGATCTAAGTTCGGGGCAAACTACTTGTAAGTAAATATAGATAATATATTGTTATCATTACTGATGTTTTTGGATATTTGTAACTAGAGTTCACTCGTCACCTCCACTTTATTTGAGAAGCTTCTGAATAACGGAATTGTCAATAACGGATAACTGTGAAATGTATACTAAACATACATAAAACATTGACCTAAGGTTATTCTTCTTGAACAAATGTTATAATGTTAGTGAGCCACAAACTACCGCTATATCGCTGTATTAGGCGAACGATTACTCAGCTCCAGTGGCGCAATTGGTTAGCGCACGGTACTTATAAGACAGTGTTCGTGTGAGATATGCCGGGGTTGTGAGTTCGAGCCTCACCTGGAGCATACTTTTTACCCAACATCACAATAAAAAAAGAAGTAGATAAATACGGAAATCTTCGGGTCACGGAAGCGCATAAAAGGACAGTCTAAAGTCTAAACCCAATAAATCATATACTTAGGTACCCTATAGCAAGATACTCTAAAGACTAATTATTTATTAATTAATAATTAATTATTACATTATTTGTCAAGGTATCTTCACGCCTCTATTCCCTAAGTGGGAGGCAGATGCGAGGCTTGTGTTCTATTCCCGACGTTGATAGGCATTTGTGTGATGAACATATTATAAATGACTGCATTTCCGCGTATGGGTGTTCACTAATTTATTTTGTTATCTATTTAAGTATTTCTATGTATTAGAATCGGTTGACTAGCATCAGTAATACAAGCATATAATTTGCTTACTTTCGGTTTACATTCAATTTGTGTAACTTGTCCAGGGATACTTATTTACAATTACTATTTTTATACCAGGGCACCTAAGACTAGTCACTAAACTATATATTCCCTTACTTTCTTTCTTTCTTTAATTCTTTATTGTACACAAAAAGTCAAAAAACAAATAAACATGTTAAATTATACAAAAGGCGAGCTTATCTCTAAAAGAGATTTCTTCTAGCAAACCCATAATAGTGTGACCCTCAATGTCATAGGTAGTGAACCTACAGCCAACCGGACCCTTCAACCAAAATAATTTATAATTGGGTCGGGTCAATATTAAACAGTTGCTAAGGCAAATTAACTTAACTAGCCGTCAGTAGTTTTGTGGTAGTAGGTAAGATAAATACAGTTCGTTTCTTTCCCTGAGTCTCGATATGCTAGGTTTGGAAAGTGGCAACTCAAAGTTAATAGATTCGATATTATAATCGAATAAATAATTGCAAATTCAGCATTTCATTCCACAATAGATGGCCACGCGAAGTGTTCTCCACTCAGGATAATGAAGACTAGATTGGTGGATATCTTGTCCCCCGTGTTGGTCCGGGTCCCCTGAGTAGAATACACTATGGTGTATGCGTCTCTGCCAGGCAGATCTTATGAAGCGGGAACAGACTAAAATAAAGATAATTTCTAACAAGACCACTGGTGACAGAGTGCTGTACAGGTACCTTCGCGGGCAGAGATCCACCGTCTTAACTATTCCTGGTGCCATAATGACCATTATATTCCGTTCTGGAGGGTAGGGTTACCGGTAGACTAGCATAACAGGCCTATTATACCGGCCTTAATACAACGAAGCACCTCTAACGTCTATGCTATGATGTGTATATGCCACGATTGCATCTTATCATTAGGAAAGACGAGTGATTGCTCGCTGATATCTTGTTTAATAAGAAAAAGAGATTATCGCTTGAACGATGATGATATTTGTGTTTCACATCGCTAAGAAGCGTTTGTAAATATAATACCATTTTTATATTTTACTATAATAGACATGTTACTACGAATAATGAATATAATGCTATCCCTAACGCTAGTCGGTTAGCGGTTGCCCTGCCCTAGACACAGATTAAGATATTACGATAGTGACATGCACAGTAGGAGATACGCAACAAATCAAATACTTACATAAAAAAAATACTTTTTTCCTGCGCTGGTCCGGGTACTGTGAGTAAGTAAAGCATAATATGTCTGCCATCGTGTAAGAGGCAAGCATAGCAAGGGTTTTTGGTCATTACTAACAAGATTACTGATGGGAATTCTCCCATCGCTATACAACAGCTTTCCTGGGTAGAGATCCACGGCCGCGCTTATTTAAGCCGCCATTATTAATTGTTCCGGTTCGAAAAGCAGAGTAGCCGGTAGTCTTATTTTCTGCCTTAGCGTATAAAAAACAATGTAAAATAGTCATCCAAATAATGTGAATGTACTACATTAGGAACATTCTAGAAAAAATAGGGGTAAGTTGTTTGGACACTCCTTAAATGTAACTTATTCTTTCTTTCTTCGAATCTGTCAAGTTTCGTATGAGGCACCTAGGCACAGAGGCCAATTATTGTGTCACAATAATTGCCTAGTGGAGCATTCATATTATGTAATTACTTCTTATACACTCGCCGCGAAGACTCTTGGCACCATCTTTGAATAAATTCGACTGATGATCGTTATATTATGTCAACCAAAGTCATTCCGGGCTGAGGCTACGACCATCCAAATTCCCAATATGTACAATATAGGTTAGATCAAATATTTCGAAAATTGTTTTGACTTTTTGTCTATGCCATGTTTTGCATTATTTTGCTTGTGCTGATCCGTGGGGTACAGTAGTCATCCTATAAATATTATAAATGCGAAAGTTTGTATGTTTGTATGTTACTCCTTCACGCTAAAACCACTGAACTGATTTTCACGAAATTTAGCACACACCTAAAGGGTACTTTGGATTAATACATAGGATAGTTTTTATCCCGAAAAAATGTTCCCGTTCCACCATTAACCATGCGGGCAACAGCTAGTATTTAATAACTAGAGAGCGCAAGCGAAGTCGCGGGTAACATGTTTGATATTTTGTAGAAACAAAATAAATTAAAAAAGAAATGTAAAAAAATATTTTTAAAAAGATATCAAAAATATGCTCCAGGTGAGGCTCGAACTCACAACCCCGGCATATCTCACACGAACACTGTCTTATAAGTACCGTGCGCTAACCAATTGCGCCACTGGAGCTATGGAAGAGACGTCGAAAATTACGGTTTGATTTCACAATCACAATCTATTCAATTTACGTACCGTTTTAAAAAGTGGGCGATTACTAGTGTAATGTGTTTAACTTTTCTAAAATAAGACCCTATTCATTTTTATTTGTTCAAACTTAAAATCAATTAGGTATTAAAATTATAATACAGGTTACACTAATATGCTGATTATAATATGTTTTCATTTTATATATCCACAAAATGTCATGTCCCACATAATAAGGTATACCACGAAATGGAATGCAATTTGCATATGTCATTTGGGATTTGTTATGTGTACATTGTATTGTGTAAATTGTATGTAAATGTTGAAAATTCTGTGTTGTAAACGGTGATTAAATTGTTCTAGCACTAAGCACTTTTTATATGTAATTCTAGAACAGCTTAATTATAAAAATATCAGTATATAATGTTTCCAAAATGAATTGGTTCGATACTTCAGGGCTTACGAGTTTAGCAAAAACTGCGCTGAAAGAAGCTCAAAAAACTATTGACAAAGCTTTAGATATTCAAGATGACAGTGAGGAAGAGCAGGAAACGGAGGCCTCCAAACGAAAACAGGAAAAAGCTTCGCCGAGTATTAGTAGTACGCCTCAAAACTATAACGCAGATTTTTTGTCATCCTGGGGTCTAACAGACAGTGCAGAGGGGACAAAGAATGACCCGATAAAGGAACAGAAAGTAGTGACCGAAAGTCCTTCAAAATCTAATCCTCAGAGCTTGTGGGGATCTTTTGCTGGCTCATTCTTTGAACAAACCAGACCTGATCCAGACACTATTGTACGGCCTCCTAAGGCTAAGTCTATGAATGTTATATCTGATAAATATGACAGCCAGGATGACTTGTTTTCTAAAAGCCAACTTGTTATGTCTGATGGAACAGATTATTTGGGAAAGACTGATGAAAACCGAAAAGATGACAGCCGACGACACTCTTCTATATCAAACATGTTGTCTTTAGTATCTAGCAGGAACAGTTCTGATTCAGTTGAGGTTTTATCTCAAAGCTTAAAATCAACACCTGAATCTGAGGTGGCATCCTGTCAGTCTATATCTCATAGTAGCAGTATAGGTCCAAAACCAAATTCAGATTCAGTAGAAATACTTCCAGACAGCTTAGTGAGTCCCAGCTCAATAGAGTGCCTTGGTTTTGATAGTTATGTAAGTGACAGATACAGCAGTACTTCTTCTAATGTGTCTCCATGTGATCTGTCTAATAAGAAGTCTTTTGCGGAGAGGACTGAGAGGCCAGAAACAGCTGACAGTGTTAGTTTAGTAGCTGATGATGATGAAGACACAATGTCCTATAACTCAATATCAGAATGTACAGCACCCACAGTTTTGGATACTGATGATAAAGCTGTGAGTCCTTATCCCAAAATTCCTAGGTATGAAGTGAGAAAACCAAATGAAAAAGATTTGGAGCATTTACAAACAGCACTAGTCAGTCAAAGGATGCAAATAAGTGAAAACTCCTCAAATGATGGATCCTGGTCGGATAGAACTTTGAATGCAGATAACGAAAGTATTAATTTAGAAAATTCAGTGGAAGATTTAAAGAAAGAGACTGAACATGATGAAACACTAATAGAGAAGCTGAGTGATTCATCATCATTTTACAATGTGAAAGTCACTTCAGATTTACTAGCATCGGAGAGCTCCACTTTTGTCAATGTAGACAAGCAGCAGTGTGGTGTAGATAGTAATGAATCCTCACAAAAATCCAGTGTTAAGGAAAGAACTTCACCAGTTAGCTCAGATTCCAAAAGTGATTTAGTTAAAATCGGGTCTGATCGTACTTCAGGGCATACATCAGGAGATGAATTGGAAACAGCTACATCATCTGATATCGAAATAATACCTAGTCCAAATGGAGACAGTGTGCATGGATGTAGAAGTAGCCCAGGAAAATGTGGTTTTAAGAAAGCAGATGGTTCTACATCTCCCAATTTAGTAGATTTAGTGCTTGGTAAGAATTTAGCTACAAAAATCAGGGGACACAATAGAGAGTTATCTGAAGCTTCCATTCAGAGTAATACGAGTGATGAGAGCCAATGTTCAGAGAATGACAAACTGATGCGGAGGTTGTGTGAAATGGCAGAAATTTTAGATGCGAGAGAGAACAGACTGATAGAAGTAAGCCGAAGTAATGCTGAATTGGCAGAAAGTAATGCTCACTTGAAAAATCAGGTGGAAAGTTTGATGGCCAAACATGAGGGTGGGGATATAAATACAATTACTGAAGATTATACGCAGAGAATGTCTGCTCTTGAAAAAAAATTTCAACAAGCTATTCGGGAGAAGGTAAGCTAATTCTAAATGTTGATAAGCTGATACTCTATTAAGTGGCAGACAAAGAAACCTAAACTGGTAAACCCTAAGAACCCTAAATCTATTCCCTCTCAACGCCTATTATTGTGTGGGAGCTTATTAGTATCAGAGCAGATATCAGGTAGTAAAAGATTACCTCTAAGAAAATGTATAATTCACTTCTAATCTCCAATAACATTTATTTTATATAATATTAGATATGAAATCCTCGTGTCACAGTGTTAGTTACTGTACTCCTCCGAAACAGCTTTACCAAATTTTATATGTACATTCAGTAGGTCTGAGAATCAGCTTCTATCTATTTTTCATAGCCTTATGGGATAAGGGTGACTCACCCCAATTTTTGTACTAAAATCAAATTATCAAAAAGTAGCAGAACAATGTCGGCCAGGTCAGCTAGTGTATATTTTACCTGCAAGTACTGGTTTCATTTTGTGAGCTTTTAATGTTGTTTGTGGTCAACCTAGTCTAGCATGTAAAGTTTACATTTAAATACCCAATTTCATTGATAGGCTACTTTTTTTCAAAAACAAACCCCTTAGTGACTATTGGGGGATGATGATTACATATGGGGAGGAAAGTTTTTTATGACAAAGCTGTTTGCCTGTGACTTTGTCACTAGTTATTCAGCTAGTAAGTTAGCATGTGTTTTGTAAATTTGACATGGTAAGATAAAGGAACATAAATTTATCATGGATAATTTTACAATTAGAAGCCAGTTGTTTATAGAGGTTTACATTATGAATCACTTGTTTACTTTTAAATATTGAGCAATTTCATTTAAATGGCTTATAATTTTATAATTATGTTTGACAACCAACAATTGCACTAAAAGCTATTAAGTGCATTTGTTTTTATGCTGTGTTTTGGTTGACTTGTATAGTGACTGCACCAGCATTTAATAAAATATATCATACCTACTACTTGAATGCCAGTAGCATTAAGTAGAACTGTTGTATGGTCATTACTGCCAAAACTTGATTATTACCTATATATCTATTTATTAAATGAATATAGATTATTAGAATACTGTGTGTGTTAAAGGGTCTGCAAATGTTTTATTATTAAATATAATTAATTATTTATATGTTTTACAAAATTCATGATTTATTAATAAAAAAAGTAACTAATTTGATAAAAGTTTAACTGTATCTAAAAAAAATCGAAGCATAGCTAAAAAACGTTAAGAAATGGTAAAATAAATGAAACATAAAAGAACTCAAGAAAAAATATTTTATAATTAGATTTAAATTTTAGCTATAAAATTCACTTATACTATTAAAAGTTTTCTATTAAAGAAAGCAAATCAAACATTTATTTTGAAATATTTTACTTAACATATTTAATAAGAGTATCAGGTTATATTATGAGTATATGTTTATACAAATGAAGTTTTTACTGAGCACATGCAACTTTGTACTGTTCTAGACTTTATTTTACCTGTGTTGGTCTGGACTCCTTAGCAGAATAGACCATCTGCCTTCCTGCCTGGCATCTTGTAAAAGGCGAGCATAGGCTTACTGTCACTAACACCGTGACATCTGACTAGCTGGTAGAGTTTCGCAGTGACTCATCCGGATTGGTACCACCACCTTGCTATTCCTGCCGCCATAACGTCATGACGTGTTCCAGTTTGGAGGGTAAGGTAGCCGGTAAACTTACTTTTGCTCGAGGTCTAATATGCCGGCCTCAGGTTGGCAACGCACCATTACCACCTTTGGTGTCTTAAGCCGGTGTGAATTTCTTACCATAAGGAAATCCATCTGCTTGTTTGCCTTCCAATATCATAAAAAAAAAGACTCCCTAACACTTTAACATTTAATTTAAACAATTAATGATAATATATTCCTTGATACGAGTATTACAATGTTTTAAACATTTTTGTTTTGTTTAATATTTCAATAAATATTTTAGGATCAACTAAGAAAACAAATAGACAATTTGAAAGTAGATGCATCACGAAAAAATTCTACCGCCTTAGAGAATGCTTTGAAGGAAAAAGACGAAATGATTACTCAATTGCAAGAAGAGGGAGAGAAGCTGGCGCGCCAAGAGCTGCAGCATTCCAATATTATTAAAAAACTTAGGGCCAAAGAGAGGGACAACGAGTTAGTTATAAAAGGACTCCGGTAAGTCTTTATTTTTAGGATATAGATTTGTAGTTTCAATGTTGTACTTCTTGCAAGATAGCTTACTGGTTGGAAAGAGGGCATCTGCTGTTTACGTCAGGTATTTTTTAAAAGAATAAACTGCCATGCAGGCTAGGCCATCTGATGGAAAACAGTCACGGCCGCTCACAAATACAAAAATCCAATGTCTCTATGGAGTTGTCCCGTGTTGTTCCGGGCTCTTTTGCAGAATAGCCTATCTGCCTTCCTGCCAGGCAGCTCGTAAAAAGCGAGCATAGGCTTACCGTCATTAGCACCGTGACATCTGACTAGGTGGTAGAGTTTTGCAGCGACTCACCCAAATTGGTACCACCACCTTACCTATTCCTGCCGCCATAACGTCATGACGTGTTCCGGTTTGGAGGGTAAGGTAGTCGGTAAACTTACTTTTGCTCGAGGCCTAACATCCCGGCCTCAGGTTGGCAACGCACCACTACCACCTTTGTTGTCTTTAGGCGGCGTGAATTTCTTAACATCAGGAAATCCGTCTGCGTGTTTGTTTTCCAATATCATAAAAAAAAAGACTAAGAGTTTCTAGACTGTTAGTTAGAACAGGATTGTCAATACACTGCACTGCTCTACATTGCATTCTAACAAATTGAAGGATTTGATACTAGGGTGCCCCAGCCCAAATGTGCTTTAAAGAGCATAAGCAGGACATGAAGCACTGCTTTGTAAACTTGTTATTGCTTGGTCACAATAAGGATCGCTCCGTACTAGTACAGTTATTAGAATGTACTAGTTCGGACTTCTAGAACTATTAGTTCAGTAGTACATCAGAAAAAGTTTCGTCTTATGATTCTCACGTGGGTCACGGAATGAATTATATTTTGATTTTCTATTATGCTTCATGAAAAGTTTTATCTCCATTTGTAGGGTCATTTTTAGAATGGCTTATTCAAAAATCAAAATGTTTACCACGATTGGTATTTTTCCATTTTTTTTTATAAAAAATATTTACATTATGTAAAATATGTTTCAAATATTTATCAACTTATTTACAACTAACGGCCAGCCCCCACTTCGCACGGGATTAGATATAAAACTTCCTCTTCAATCTCTTTATCCATTAAAAAACCGGATCAAAATTCGTAGCGTAGTTTTGAATATTTAAGCATACAAAGGGACGTAGGGACAGAGGAAGCGACTTTGTTTTATACTATGTAGTCATATTTATCAAATTATTTCTTATATTCATCAAACTAATTAACTATGATCTATTTCAATGATACTAAAACTCAAAATAACATAATTTGTTATTCTCATTCGATCACAACTTAAATTCATATTTCATTCATTCTTCGTATTCATATTTCATTATGTTCTTTGCTTTGATTCCGTACTTGATGAAACATTGCGATGACATAAATGAACGATTAAGCATAAGGTTACGGAATAGTTTATTCTAATACTGTCAACTGAATTAATTCTTATTAGTTCTTAGTACGTCAACTAAGCAAGCCTACTGCCTTGTGCGAATTAACAACCCCAGTTTCTTTTATGTTTACCCTCTATTCTCCTTTATTTATTAGAATTTTTATATAGGTAGATTATTTCTTTTAAAAGCCTTACGCAAGTAATAGACTCAAAAACCACAGAAAATCCTCTGTGTACCCAGTTGGAAGATATGAGCACCTGTCCTATGTATATGTATGCTTATTATGAAAATTAATGAGAGTTAGGTTGATAAGATTTTTTTACTAAAAAACTGAAACCTTATAATGAGGGTCCCTGATAATAATACTAAGATATATACAACATAGTTCTCATTAATGAAGCGTTTTTGCAATTGTTAAGGGACAAAATAGCAGAGCAGACAGCAGAAATAGACAGGATGAAGCGCTCAATAGCTGCCAAAGAGGAGTTAGAAGTTAGTCAAATAGAAGCTGTGTATAGATTGACCACAGCTAATAAGAAACTGGAGGCCGAGCTTGCAGAGGTAAGCAGAACATAGATAACACCTAAAATTCAGAATAATATGCATGTGAAGCTTTATGCCCAAAGAAAACAATATTCTTTAATTATTACCAAATTACAGCAGAAGGGATTCCTTTGTTTTTAAAATTACAGCAAAAGATGTGACAAGACTGCTAAAATTTAAATAGCGAAAATTAGGAACTTTCCGCCCGTTTCGCTTTTAAAATTATGGTGGAAAAAGAAAGAAAAAGAGGTAGAAAGAGCGGTGAAAGCACTTCAAAATTAATCAATAAATGAATATTTCATTACGCACAAAAATACCTTAAGGCATATAATAATAATAGTTAAAACAATAAGTCCAAATTTATAAGATTATTATTGTACGCAAAGGTGGTCTTATCACTAATAAGAGATCACTGTCAGACAACCCTTATAATACAAAAATATATTTTACAACAATTATTTGGTACTGTTGCAAGGATAGTTACTTAAATTAGGTACAAAGTCAATAAATATTAAAAGGTTTACAGGTAGGCACAAACATAAATACAAACATAAATATAATACGTACGAAATGTATAAATAACAATAGAAATCACTTGAAAAAATCAAAATTTGAATCTAACCCCACAATAAGCAAATTAATTATAGTTTAATTTATGGACGTTACTCAATAATTTTTATTTTACTTATTTTATTTTATATGACATATCAGTTTACAAGCATACGGGTTTCCTGGTGGTAAAAAACAAATGTGACCATTAGACTATATAAATTTTACAGGTGCGTCGCTGTCCAGTTGCTAGGATATTAGGCCTATTGTGCAAGTCTACGAGTCATTATGGCGGCAGAAATAGGTAAGGCGGTGGATCCCTACACGGGCAAGTGGCTGGACAGAACTCTGCCACCAGTGGTACCTACCTATATTTTAATCAGTGCTAGCCTCTTACGATCTGCCTGGCAGAGAGGCAGTCTATTGAATCACCATTATATTCTTCAATATAATCATTAACAAGGGGTAATCTATATATTAATACGTGATGCTAAAACTTTGGACCCCTTTTTACGAAAATTGCGTCGACGCAGGAGCATAAAATTTGGCACACTTATAGTTTATGTGTGGGAAAAGTTCAGAACGCTAATATTTTTCAATAACAAAATATCTTCACGCCCATATCCCCGAAGAGGTAGGCAGAGGTACCAGGGCACCCACGACTAGCCGAAGACACTAAGTCCCGCAATGTGATAGGTGGCAAGCCTATCGCCAACCGGGCACATTTCCAATCCCGACCAACATTTTTTTATTAGAAAATTGGGAAAATCTAATTTTCTTTGTGATGGCCGACCCGGGATTCGAACCCGGGACCTCATGCAGTCAAGTCCAACACCCGGACCGCTAGACCACAGAGGCGATTATTTTTCAATAATAATGCTTATAAAGTACATTAAATCAATAAATAAAACATTACCCACACTACCATGCATCCGACACACAGAAACAAATATATTGATGATGACGATAAAACTCACAGATGGCGCACTAAAAAGTTTGGAAACAAAGTAGTTGGTCTTGAGAAATGAAGGTGGCGATGGTCGAATTTCGATCCCTGGGCGACCACTAGTACATAGAAATACTTCAATTGATACCAGAATATATTTAACAATTTAACAACCAGACCCAGAAATGCAGACATCTAAATGCCTGTCCCCGTCTGAAATCGAAATATAAAATATAACAAGTAATTAAGTAAAGAAAATGTTTGTCAAACCTAATTTTCTTCTCCACCAACAACTACTTGCGACCTGAGAAATATTTTACTACACTAGAGCTATAATCCTATTAATATTATACATTTGAATGTTTGCATATTTGTTTCTTACTCCTTCACGCAAAAACTACTGAACCGATTTTCATGAAATTTGGCTCACACCTAATTTATTTATGTGAGACCATTAACCACGCGGGCAACGCCGCGGGCAACAGCTAGAAAATAATTTAATTAGTAATTTTTGTGCGAGTTTACTTTTCTTAAGAAATCAATTCTTTGGAAAATATAATATTCGAAAAGGTTCTATAGGGGTTCGAGTTTATTATAATTTGTTACTGGAGAATTTATTTTTATCTATGAAATTGCATTGGAATATCTAAGTATGGAATTGTGTCTCATAATCATAAGAATCGTAAATGTGCTGCTTATCGATTCTTATCAAGGCTATTATATTAGCAGTGATTGTTAATTGGTTTCTATTGTATTATGTATATTAAATGATCGATTAGAGTACGCGGCGCGGTCTTTCATTATTTTTATATTTTGTTCTAGTCTAGAGCTGATAACAGACATCATCCTACTATTATATTATAAATGCGAAAGTTTGTATGTTTGTTTGTTACTCCTCCACGCAAAAACTGCTGAAACGATTTTCGTAAAATTTGGCATACACATAGAGGGTAACTTGGATTAGCACATAGGATATTTTTTATCCCGAAAAATGTTCCTGTGGGACCATTAACCACGCGGGCATCGCCGCGGACAACAGCTAGCATTGTATATGATTTTAATAGCACAATGTAAATGGTCAAGCCATTTAAATGTCATAATGTAGTCAGCTCTGCTTTTTTATGATGTTGGAAGGCAAACAAGCAGACGGATTTTGATGGTAAAAAATTTACGCCGTCTAGAGACACCAAAGGTGGTAATGGTGCGTTGCCAACCTAAGACCAAGATGTTAGGCCTCGAGCAAGATTAAGCTTCCTGGCTACTTTATCCTCCGAACCGGCACACGTCAAAGGCAAGCACTTACGTTTGGCGGCAGGAATATGTAAAGCGGTGGTACCGATCCGGGCAAGTCGCTGTGAAACTCAACCACCAAGTCAGATGTCACCTTGTTCTACATCAAGTCTATGCTCGCTTTTTACGAACTGCCTGACAGGAAGGCAAGATGATCTTTTCTGCGAAGGAGCCCGGACAAACAAAATTTACAAAAGCTTCATTTTAGATATTAAATAGTGCACTTTTGATCAGTATCATATCACGTAATACAATATCCTAGTGGTCGTCCATTGGTCGAAATTCGACCATAATAAATTTTAACTTCTTTTTGTTTATTTAAAATATGTATTAAATAAGTGACCGCCTCCTTTTAGCATAACCTAAAAACTACATCGTGACAAAATTAATATAGGACTACCTCGGTATCATAAGCTGCCTTTCAAAAAAGGAACATTCAAAATCTTTTTGTTATTGGTTGAGCATTTCCGTAACAAACATACAAAAAACATAGTCGAATTCATAGCCTTGTATTTTTCGAGTCGAATAATAAACTACTCTGAGTCTTAGCACGTTTGCTATTACAATTTTAATACTTGTCTGCGAAAAACGGATCTTAGGGCTTTATTCTAAACCCCAATCACAACTTAACCCAATAATGTACATAAAGTATTTATATGTACTAGTGGTCGCCCATTGGTCGAAATACGACCATAATAAATTTTAATATCTTGTTGATAAGAACGCCATCTTCAAGACCAACAACTTTGTTTCCAAACTTTATAGTGCGCCATCTGTGATATTTTATCGTTATCATCAGTATATTTGTTTGTGTGTGTCAAATGCATGGTAGTGTGGGTAATGTTTTATTTATTGATTTAATGTACTTTATAAGCATTATTATTGAAAAATATCAGCGTTGTGCACTTCTCCTGCACATAAACAATAAGTGTGCCAAATTTTATGCTCTTGGATTCGCGCAATTTTCTTTAAAGAGGGGTCCAAAGTTTTGGCATCACGTATTAATATACGTACACGTATAAATATGTCTTTTTATACCACTGCCGTTTCATTTTTGATAACTGTGCCATATAGTAGATTCTAGCTGTTCCGGTGTACTTCGTTCCACCCGTTTAGTTTATATAGGAAAAATGTTGTTTTTCCTGGTTCTCTGACAGTCGAAAGGGATAAAATGTATCCTATGTACCTCTCCGGGTTCCAAGCTATCTCTCCGTCAATTTTCAGCGAAATCGCTTTAGCCGTTCTTGTGATATAAATAGCCGTAACTAAAATGACTTTTTGATTATGTCTTTTATTATATTGTCACCCTCCCTCTCGGGAAAGCGGCAGGTAGTAAGAAGTGGGTCTAGAATTGTAAATAATTAGCCCGATTAATGGTTTAGCGTATAATCATTCTCCGCCACTACACCCAGTACAAGATATAGGTATTTTAATGTTCACTGGCCTGAGTTCTTGTAGATCGGCAGCCTCCGTCTTCTAGACGTAAAACAGATTCTGATAGGGTTATAGCTTTCTCAGTTAAGGTTAAGCATATAATGCACTCAGCTAACAAGTTAGTTAGTTGGACG
>NJDC01007488.1:16090-35187 GCA_002245475.1 Calephelis virginiensis
GTGTACTTCGTTCCACCCGTTTAGTTTATATAGGAAAAATGTTGTTTTTCCTGGTTCCCTAACATTCGAAAGGGATAAAATGTAACCTATGTCCCTCTCCGGGTTCCAAGCTATCTCTCCGTCAATTTTCAGCGAAATCGCTTTAGCCGTTCTTGTGATATAAATAGCCGTAACTAAAACGACTTTTTGATTATGTCTTTTTTATTATATACAGATGTATATAACAAGACAGCGTACCCTTTATCTTTACTTAGTTTTTTTATCAGTTATTTTTGAATTTTTTTATTTATTGATTATTTATTATTTATTTTTTGATTATTTAAATTTAATGGTGCATAAATGTTTCACTTTCAAGTGGCGAAATTTGCGAATCAATGACCTATCTATATAAAAAAAAAAAAATTAAAATCGGTTGGCTATTGGCGGAGCAATATAAACATACAAAAAATATACAGTCGAATTGTTACATAACGATAATAACACTAAAATTTAAAGTATCAAATAACCACCGACAAAATCTACACGCAGTGTAGCTAAGAATCATTTCGATAAAGCTAGTTTTCAAACAAAAGAATCCGCATCGAGATAAGAACTATTTCGATAACGTCAATTTTTAAATAAAAAAAACCTGTATCGAAATTAGTTCATTCATTTAATAGTTACGATGTCACAGACAGACACACACACGATAAATGCAACATCGTTTTTTTTTCATCGGGGACTAAAAATTGAAACAGAAAAATCATTAGTAATATTGCTTTCAGGCAAAAAGCACGTTAGATGATACCACTCACAAATTAGAGAGTGCTCGAACGTCGCTGGAGGCGGCGCGACGGGAGCTGGCGGAGTTACAGCGCAACAGCAGCGAGCTGCAGCAGGCCAGCGCTGCTCTCGCGCCACTACAGGCCGCTGCCGAGCGCGCCAAGAGGGAAGCCGAGTTGATGGCCAGTCAGTTGGCACAGTTACGAGCTGAGAGGATAAAAGGTTTTTACATGGTTGTTAGAAAATTTGCTCATCAAATTCGTCACTGAAATGAGCCGAACAAACGTGCTCATATTATTTAGCGAGTCGTAACCTCGTCGCAATGATTTCGATTTGACGTAAATTGTTGCTGTTGACAATGGTGTCGAAACAATTGATTTCAGAATTTGGTTTTTTTCTGACAAGCTGTTTAAATTTTTGATTGTAATATCTATAGGGTTTGAATTGCTCTGGCGACTGGCGATATAAAAAGTGGTGTTTGCAGAGGAGCAGCGCTGGGTGGCCCGCGAGGAGGCCCTGCGGCGCGAGGTGGCCGAGGCGCGGGAGGCGGCGGCGGGGGCGAGTGCGGGGGGGGCGGAGGAGGCGCCCGCCGCGCTGCTGCAGCAGTTGGCCGCGCTCCAGCGGGCCGCGCTCCACCGGGACCGCGCGCACGCCGCCGCCGCCGCCGCGCTGCACCAACAGCTCGGTGAGACACACACTCGCACATCATCTCGTGCACACACACACACGCACGCACGCACGCACGCACGCATGCACGCACACATGCACGCACACATACACATACACACACACACACACACACACACACACACACACAACTTACTACTATTAACTGGAATAGTCGCAACTGTCAATAACAAAAAGCATTGGTAAAAAGCAAAGTCAGCGACGGGATGCGGGATACCCGACTCGAAATACATTGTTGTTTTGTTTGGGCTATCAGCTATCCAACGTTGATGATTAATTGATACATTTTTGAAACGTCTGATCATATTTATATTGTTTGTATGTATGCACTATTAGTTAATCTTAAGGTTATAAATAAAAAGCTTAGCCAGTTATAACTTCAAAGAACCAAGTCTAAGACTTGTTCCCTATACAAATCATTTCTTTCAAAAACAATTTTATTCACGTAACTTATAAATTCCATCTTAATCCCATTGAAATAATGTTCGTTTACTTTGACACACGTTTGTGGCTAAATAAACTGTTTCGGAAAAACTTTAAGTTTAGCTTTTTAATAGACAGAATAATTCAAGAGGAAGCCTTATAAGTATAATAATAGATAAATAATAAGTTTTCTACCCGTGTGAAGCTTGAACGGGCTGCTAGATTTAAATGAAACGTAAATAAGTTTAATTGAATACTGTAAATAATGTTCATTCCACTAAATATACAGATTAAATAGATCTAAAACTGTCACTCTACCGAATCAATCGATTATTTATTTTTTTGTTATAGTCGTTGCAAAACTACATACACATCTTTATGAAAATATTAAAATTATGGCAATACCCTGGATATTTAGGTGTTGAGAAAAATGTGCCCGGTTGGCGATAGGCTTGCCACCTATCACATTGTGGGACTAAATGTCTTCGGCTAGTCGTGGGTGCCTTGGTTGTACCTCTGCCTACCTCTTCGGGGATATGGGCGTGAAGATACTTTGAGAAAAATGATCCAAAAACAGTTATATCACCATCGTAGGCAACGTGACAGGATGACAAATGAACACATATTTGAATTACAACATTGGTAGGGATTTTAAAAATAATTTCGTTATAAATAGCTGAAGCAGAAAAGTCAGCAGCTAAAGCAGCAGAAAGAGAACGTCTGGCGCGTGGCGAGTGCCAAGAGTTGAGTTCGCAGTTGGCTGCTACTGAGAACTTGTTGCAAGAAGAGAGAGACAGGCTGAAGGCACTGGCTGAGAGATACGAACGCGACGCACAACTTCAGCAGGAGATGCAGAAACTACACGACCTTATTGCTAGGTAAAATGTTCTGCTTATAATTTTTTGTCATATGAGAAGGCAGCTAAGAAAACATCTCTTTTGATGGTTAAAGAAAACTATAGCCTATGGTCACGGTGCTAGGCCTAATGTTCAAGTTTCCAGCTACTACCGCCATACACCATAGACTCAATATCATATATCGGAATATGATATTGTCACTTTGGCGTCCGGATTGACCTGGCTCGCTGACCCTGGCATGACTGGTTGCGTGCGTGCGTGCGTGCATGCGTGCATGCGTGCGTGCGGGCGTGTGTGCAGGGCTCTTGTTGATAATAAGTAATGACCAATTTAACGGCAGTATAACTATAATATTAAATGTATATTTGTTGTAACTTTAATATTCTTGCATGATTTGAAAGTAAAAACCTACTAAGTTTGATTCATTTTGACCGTAGGAAAGAAAAGGAATTAGAGGACCTGCAAAAGGAATCAGAGGAGAAGCTCTGTCAGGAGAGAAGTCGCGTGCAGCAACTGGAGCAGCAGCTCGAGGCCGAGCGGGCGGCCGCAGACGCCGACAGGAAGCGGGCCGCCATACTGCAGGTTAGATTAATACTGTACTAAGTGTTTTGTATAAAAAATAATTGGTTTTTTAATCATTTATTTTTCTACTTTGTTTTTACTCCTCTTTTGTGTAAATAAATCAATAGTATCCTATTGCCTAGCCATTTTAGATCGAGATTTTATTGAATAAATAAGAGTTTATAGTTCAAATAGATGTTCACATGTCGAAATACCATTCTTGAATAATGGAGTTTATTTCATCGGTCCAGAATGACATATGAAAGAAGCTCAGAAACGTCAGTGTTAACTTTATGCTATTTTTAAATAGGTTCATTTTTTTACAAGTTTGTAAATGAGTAGTTCTCTATGGTATTTATAATTTTGTTATAGTACACTAGCGGCCCGCTCCGGCTTCGCACGGTTATTTTATATACATATAAAACTTCCTCTTCAATCACTTTATCTGTTAAAAAAATTGCATAAAAATCTGTTCCGTAGTTTTAAAGATTTTAACATACAAAGGGACATAGAGACAGAGAAAGCGATGTTGTTTTATGCTATGTAGTGATAAATAAAGAATAATAAGCGCAGTAAATCTGCAAAAAAACCTTCGATTTCAACAATTACGTCGTCTAAAGTACAAAAAATATGTTTTCCTTGGTTCTGTTAGGATCCCTTTATCCGTTATCGGTTAAAAATTCCATTTTTGTTAATAGGAACAAGTAATGCACCGAGGAGATGTGTCGCCATCGCATTCAGCGCATTCTGATTCGTTTTCGTCGTCATTTTGGCAGGTGAGTAAGCAACATTACACTATGTATATACTATCAGCGGCCCGGTTTAATAATTGCAAACTTTTTTCTTGTTAGTGTTGACATGAGGTTCTGGGTTCGATTCTCAGTTTGGACAACTTAAAGTGTTTTTTTTTTAATTTCTAAAAATAATGCCTTAATTAGGGTAAGTGCTAGGTTAGTGATAGCTTTGTCATTTCACTCGTTTTGGGACTAAGTAGTATTTTGAGCTTATTGAAACATACTTATTTACTAGTGATAAACAAGCAGTATATTTATACCGTCTGCCACCTATGCTTATCCAAAATTAAGCATGTTTAGTTGTTCACAGCTATACAAGAATACTTCTACAATGAATAGGTTATGTGGTTAAATGTTTTGGTTTTTATAATTCGTCTTATATATGTTTCTGTTTACTAAATTTCCGCATATGATGTATTGTATGCATATTTTGAGTTGAGATAAAAAAAAGTAGTATCGTTACGCCCATATCTCCAAAAAAGTAGGCAGAGGCATAACCAGGGCACCCACGACTAGCCGAAGACACTGTCTGCGCCAGTTATATAAGTATTTATTTTATGATATAAGTATTTATTTATAAAACAAACAATAATAACCCTACTAACAACAATAGTAACAAAGAAATTACTATATCTATAATTCATTCACCTGTCCAATTCCAATCCCTGAGATGAACCATTCACTCTATACACGAAGACATACGAAGATTCACAGAAATCAAAATTAAAAAACGTATGTCGCCGTTAAGAACTCCAGTTGCGTGGGTGTGTTTCTTAACCGTACTCAAAAATCTATGCTACGGCTGACAGTTACTATTCTAACGCAATTTAAAACGCAAATTAAAATAAATACTTAAATTTGGGGCGCTCTATTCTCTATTATAAATATACATCACAAGTGCGTACTCATAAATTAAATTGAAGATTGTTCCTACCTACTATCGAAGAAATTATTAAAAGAAGAAAGAAAAGGCTACGTGTCTAGGAGAGTGGATCGAAATGGTTAGTCTTATCCATAATCCCATTATCTACTGTCCATTTATTAATAAGAGCCAGCTATATATATGTCGCAAGGTCGTATGCGTGGCTTATATACTTTGGTTATTAGTATAGTTGACGTAGCAACTAGCGCAATATAGATTGGCATTCAAAGGCTTCAAGTAAACACCACGTGCAGTAGCAGGTGCGCTTGCAGGTGTTGTCTTATCAGCTTGTTTGTCGGCTGCTACGGCTATATAAGTCAAAGCTTGCTTTCAAGTCAAAGTGCAAAGCATGCTTCGCGAGGCATTCTTTGTGAACGCCTTGCAGTGTTCGGACCGCTGTCTAGTACTGAGGTCGTCACTGGTAAATTACCAGTACCTACCTACCTATATTTTATATATATTACCTATTACCATATACCTATATATATTACCTATTACCAGTGGTAATAGGTCTCTCCCTGTCATAGGATGGCAAAGAGATAATTCTAGATCGTAATTGTTAATTAAATTATGATTTAGGGCTCGGATTGTTGGTCATTCGGGGGGTGCATTATTTGGTTGGCATTCACGTAGGAAGAGCGGGGTGGAGCTCTCCTTCCCCTTCGGGGATTTACTTTTGTTGTCATAGTGGAATGCTTATTCCTATGTTCACGGTGGTTTGTTTGGCAACGGAAAGGCATACGCTACTTGTTAGTGAGAGAGTACTGAATGATAGCGTGTGGACATCAGGATTGAATGGATCACGTGTTACGGCTTTTTTCTGATATTTCTAAGTTCTTTAGTAGCCAAACGCCCACAAGTTGTAAGCTCCCGGGCTACACGCCTGGCGGCTCATGTATCGGCCAGTAGATAGGATGTGTTTCGCTACGACATATATACATACAATTAATTATTTTTTAATTAATTACATACAATAATATTCAAGTATAACTCATCATACGTTTTTCTCGAGCTTTTGCAAAAAAAACTCGGGTGGTCCCTCGACGGAATATTTTTAATATTGTCATCAAACACTAAGTCCACAATATGATAGGTGGCAAGCCTATCGCCAACCGGGCACATATCCAATCCGGAGCAACGTTTTTTTTGTGTTAAGATAAAAAATAATCTTATAGTGGGGCTTTGGGGTTTTGTGTAACAAGATCCTTATGAATCTACTTTGGGTACTGACCTCTCGAAAAATCGGGTCATTCCCGGTTGCTTCTCTATTTGGTTATTAGTGGAAACGACCCAGTTGGTGTATTATGTGGTGAACAATTTGTGCATGTGTAGGACGACGTGTACGGCGCGGGCGCGGCGGGCGCGCTGGGCGGGCTGTCGGCCGTGGGGCTGGAGGAGGCGCTGGCGGCGGCGGGGCGGCGGGCGGGCGAGCGGCGCGGGCGGGGGGACGCGCTGGCCGCGCTGGCCGCCGACCGCGCCGCGCTGCGGGACCAGCTCGCGCAACTCACCGCCAAGCTGGGGGACACGCAGGTACCCACACCACACAAACACTGCATAGCTATCTCTTTCTCCGTCTCCTGTAAATTCTACATCTCAAATTGTATCCTTTCTCTCTGAAAATAGTGCTTTCTATTTGATCGATAAAATATCGCTCGTGAAATAAACTTTCTTCATTCTGTTCTATATTCTCAATAAACGCGAAAATAGACGTTTTTTACGCATCACTTGCGTTCATTGCGTTAGCATTATCACTAAACATTCGACGGAACCAAATTAATAAGCTCAATTACTATCCGAATTATTGCTATGTTGTACATTCACTAAACTACTTTTTCATTCTATTCTTTAATTTTTGTAAATCTTAAAATTAAATATATATTTTAAGTTTTATTTTTTTCTTATACTTGAAACACTGTTCCGGGAAAATAGTTTTAAAAAATGTCTAACTAATGAATGATTAGGTAAACAAAATATCATTTTTGTGTTCGTTTCAGAATCTACAGGAGCAATACGACGCGCTGCTGCAGATGTACGGGGAGAAGGAGGAGCAGGTGGCGGAACTGAAGCTCGACCTGCAGGATGTCACAGCGCTGTACAAAGCGCAGCTCGACGAGCTCGTGCGTCTCCAGCGACGGTAACACTTCACTCACCAGCCCGGAATATCTTCGCCACTGGTACACATTGACTCAACAGTCCAAATTGAACAATCGCAATCCGCAGACGCCAATCTCCTGGTGTTGCTGAATAATACTGTAAGATGTCGATGTTATCATAATTAATGATAAATCATCTAGATGCATTAACGAATCTTATTCACCTTCACACACTATTATTATAGATAAGTATATTTGTAAATGTGTTTGTCCGAGTTTCACGGCTTGAGTGCTTCACGATCTGGGCAAAATTTGGCATATGGATAGATTAAAAGCCAAAGACAGAAATGGGCTACGTTTGTGCGTTTTGCTTAACCTTTTTTGAGGGAGAGTAAATAAGTTTATAGCGTAAGCGTAGCCGCAGATAACAGCTAGTATTCTAGTAAACGCGACAGGATCAATGGCAGGGTGGATAATTGTTTATTACTATTTTACGCTAAATTGGAGAGACTTGAATGACATTTAGTCGTGTACCATTATAACCTGTACAATGTTATGTCCTGATGTAAGGTAGAGCCTACTGAACTACAAAAAAATAGTAAGTTTACCAAAACTGCTACACATCACATTTGAGAAATGCAACATTTTCTTAGATACTTTCTTCACGGGTGTGTTAAATGAAATGAGTGTTTTTAGTCACAATACACGATCGTACCCTACGATATTATTTAAAAATCAAATAAAACATCCGGCTTGAAGGACCAAAATAAGCAGAATGGGTTTTAACCCTAATAAATATTTTTGTTTATTAAAAATTAACAAAAATCGCAGCGCCATCGCGACGAAAGAGAAAAATTAAATATTTAAACGTACTTTATCATATAATATACATGCATATAATTTGCTTACTTTGGGATGACGTCCATTTGTACAACTAGGTCAGATATTTATTTATTATAAATTTTGTACAAAGAAATACGATAATATTATGTACACAGTCGAAAATAACGTATATTTAGTTTGAACAAAAACTACGTGTAACACGTAAGATCATGTCATGATTTTAGCATGTTTAATTGACAACGATGATTAATTAAATTTGTTTTTTTTTATAAATATCATCTGCCAAGATGTAATGAGTATATTTAACAATGATAAATGTATTATGAAATAGTATAAGATATTGTAAGGCCAGTATTGATACTGAACTTTGGGCGTAGAGTGTAATTTCATTTCAAATTTCAAATGTTCTTTGTGACTTTTATTTCTTGTGGCCAAGGAAAAAAAAGCGGTTGTCTGTAAAGTCGGTTTACTGGCGAGGGAGTAGCTTCTCTACTAAAATGAAGCAAAAATTTAAAATATGACTTATTGTCGTTTGCTTTATATTTTCCTCGTTATAATAATTTTGGTGATAATATTGAGATAAAATAACTTATATAAAAGCGGTGGTTACTTCTTGTTCTGTACTCTGCGTGTTACTCCGTAGGTGGTACTAAAATAAATAAATATACGAATTTTTACACCCTTTTAAAAGACTCACAGAATCACTAATGAGCAGGTGCTTGCTCGCGCTTGTGGAGAAATTGAATCAACCTAGCAACGCCTAGTTAATTGCCATCTTGCGGGGGGTTTTCGTATACTATTGTAAACGCGAGCAAGCGTCTGCTTCAGATTACTCGCGTAGGACATAGTGGAGGCCCAAACTATTGAGTATTGTCAAGAAATATTTTACATTTGACAGAGATAATGTCGTTCGCGAATGTGTCGGATGCATTTTACTGTTAATAGCTTTTATTGTGATATAAATTAAGGGGAGTCGCAGGGGAGCCATATGTAGTTGAAGATCCGAAACTACATCGAGTTACACCGAGCTGATGTTTGAATAAAACATGTTTTTAAACCATGTAAGTATGTTAGAGATTATATTAAAAGTGGGTTGCCTAAACAAATCAATTTAAATATTTAAAAAAATAATGTTTTCCATGTTTCCAATTTTTTTCAGGCAACCCTATATATCAACACAAATTGTTATAAAAATTGGCAATCCAGATAAATAACAGGCAACCCAACTTCTGCAACTTCATGTTATACCTACTTTAAGTCGTTAATTAATGAATAAAAAACCAATTAATGAATAAAAAACGTTTTAAAAAATAAAAATAAAATGTCCAGGATTTTTTAGGCATTCCATTTTTATTATGTTTTCTTATATACTAAATTTGCTATAAAACCGGTTTTATCCTATTATCAGCTCGGTGTAGGGCGACCTAACTTTAGATCTTAGACTAATATACATTCAGTGAACGAAAAAGTCTAGAATAGCCGTATTATAAGTTAAACTCAACAAGATGTACGCGTAATTGATATAATTGTATGTAACCCCACATATACTCAGTTCCAAAAGTTCATACATAGTGAGATTGTCATGGCTCATTATGAAATTGTCGTATAAGATGTCTCTCGTTCACGTTCACGTCGTGTGCTTCTCGTTCTACATATTTTAATAAACTTCTTCATTTGTGTCATAAGGTAAGTATGATTAATTTCTATGTATGATTGTGTCGTTATAAGAAGCATTGTGCTTACGATTTTTGTTTTCAAATGTTATAAATTCTGTATGGACTTTTGACACTTGCTGTACAAAAAAGGGGAAAAACGATGTAAATTAATGAATTCAAAGCAAGATAATTAATCTCTAATATTTAAATAGAGGAATGTTTTTAGGTTTTTTCGTTCGCAGTATTATTGAAAATTAAATCGTTTAGTGTAATTTTCTTCATTATTTCTTAACGCTAAATCTTTATTATAAATTATCATAGTTCTTTAACACGTTTTTTGTAAAAAAAGTTACCAATAGTTATTGATTCAGTCATATTTTTTGTACTTTCATTTTAACCATCAATAAATAATATACTTATCTTAAAACTATATTTCAGAACTGCAGTAAAAGTCAGAACGCTTGAGGTCGAGGATGTTATTCCTATATAAAACTATCCTCGCGTCTAAGTTTTCATAAAAGTGTGTCATACTTCGTTTTCGTCAAGTTACGTCAGAAGTAGGGTCTTATTTGTGGTGGGGGTACAGATTGTTTTTTCAGAATTATGGATATTAAAAAAGTTAGTTGGAGAAAACCATAACAGTTGTAGAAATGTGGAACACACTAAGTGCTTGTAATGTGTCGCAAGTGGCACTAGATGATAAAATAAAAACTCTATTAAATAATTACCAATTTATGAAATGAAAAAATAAAACATTGTAAAAAACTTTAGTTGTTAAGAAATAGTGATAGTATTTGAATAGATAAGCCTAAACATGGTCGACGTTTGCGTATGTTTTATCCATTCCTGTTTATTGGCCGGGCTAATAGTCTGTATTTTACGGTTGATAAGTTTATACTCACAAGACTTCTAAAATATTTTTTTTTTGAGTTTTGGTGTCATATTTGCATTCAAAATTTTAGGTTGCGTACATATAATTCGGGCTTGTCTACCATTTGTCCACAAATAGTCTGGCGTTTGAAGGCGGCCTTACCTATAAGTCGGCCATGTTTAGATTCGTCTTAAATTTTTTGTGGCATACTTATATTGTTTGTGTTGGAAGTTATTAAAGTTATGTTAAATTTGTATTATTTTATTCCATTAAAAATGTGTTTGCCAATATAGATTGTAAATCTTTAATATTATGAGCAAATGAGTTATTTAAATAAAAAGTAATAAATATTTTGTTTTTTAATTCTATTTCATGACTTATTATGTATTTAAAGACAAGCAACTGACTATACCAATCAACCATAGCCTACAAAACACGAAAGACGTTATTGGTGCCTCGCTATCCAGCTCGAACATGACAAATTACAAGCATCATCATTATCTTGTACGCTTTTCAAGGACGTTAAAGTATTTTTATTGTCCACTAAACACGTTATGTCAAGCATACATTTTGCATTCTTAAACTTTAGTTAAATAAAATCTTACAATGTCAAATACGTTCCATGTATATACATATATTTACACTGAGTCCCTTTCAGGTTAGGCAGAGAGTATAAAGTGCCAACTGTCACGATTACTGCAGACCTGCCAATATTCACATTAATTTCTATTTTTGTAAAAACACGCTGGTTTCGCTAACTTGTGACACCTCCTTCGGCTAACACTCGGTTGCTTTGATCGCGGAATGTTAACCTAGGTCTCCCGGGTACCTACCACATTCGCGTAACATTTTGATGACCTTTTATTCGCAATTTTTTCCATATAACCGGATCATGTTCCTTCTTCATTTTGCCGTTCTCTCTGATCTAAATATTGCGAATGAATGATGATTAATATTGTGAATGAATCGATGAAGCGCTCTCATCTCATTCTTATGGAGAGCAAAACTGCGAAAGAGGTGAAAATTTTTTTTTTCCATACACATATCAGGTAATATAAGATATTTGAAATTTGCAGGGTGGGCTAGCAATATATAAATAAAACAATTTCTATTTAGTACACCATTTATTAATTTTATAATAAAGCAACAAACACACTTGTGGCGAATGCAACACGTGATGAAGTACAAAAATTATATTAAAATTAGTTTATTTAAAAATCGAACATGACAAAAATTCAATGACCAATTATCTTTTTAATATTTTAATAGAAAATGTGTACATAAATTGAAATATTGTTTACATCATCAAATACATTACTACGAATATATATGATGTAAAGTAATTTTTAAAATAACGGATTTATTTGTATTCAAATACAAATTCTTAATAAAATCGTTCTTAAGCACATATCAGACATTACAAAAAAAGAAAATAATCATGTATTTTTGGCGTGCCAGATATACACGTAAACTTATAAGATTTTTGTGCGCTTTTAGATTTTTTAAACCGACTGACTTGTATTAGTTTAAAAGCATTTTAGTAGTAGCTAATAAACACTGTCGACGTTTCAAGATTACTGCCTTCAGTGTTATAAAATTGCGAACAAGCCAACCGATTTTCTTATTTTTTGATAGACAATTTTTCAGTATAGAAACCATAGATGTTACTCGCTTCTTACTTAAGGTACATCTTCTAATTTATAACACTTTTGTGCAATCTAAGTATAAAGAAAATAAATATGAATTTACATTTTGGAACATAGGTAATTAAAAAATCTATAGGTTTATTTTTTTCTTTTAGTTTTTGTCAGGACGTTTATATATATAAAAATCAATATTCATAGTTAACACAGCACAACGACTATCGGGTCAGTTAGTGTTAAATACATTATATGTTGACTACCGATTTTTACGTCATGTTTTAGTATCGCAGACTACAGGGAATGTATTCATAGTCTTTTTTATTACTACATTTATATTTTTACTTTTACATTTAAGATACTTTTACATTTATATTTTTAAGTATAATATTCTTGTTCAATAACACTATTTTTTTTTTGGTTCTTGTTTAACGTGTGTGGTGAATCCATTATTCAAACCCCTCTCCTTTAGTGATCACCCTTAGTAAATGAAAACCCTTGACTCCCCTCTACTGTTCAGTAATAATTCATAACTATAGATACATCCCCCGTGTTGATACGGGCTCCTTTGCAGAATAGACCCTCTGCATTCCTGCCAAGCAGCTCGTAAAAGGCGAGTATAGGCTTACCGTCACTAACATCGTGACATCTGACTAGGTGGTAGAGTTTCGCAGCGACTCACCCGGATTGGTACCACCGCCTTACTTGTTCCTGACGCCATAACGTCATGACGTCTTCCGGTTTGGAGGGTAAGGTAGACGGTAAACTTACTTTTGCTCGAGGCCCAACTTCCCGGCCTCAGGTTGGCATCGCACCATTACCACCTTTGGTGTCTCTAGGCGGCGTTAATTTCTTACCATCAGGAAATCCGTCTGCTTGTTCGCCTTCCAATATCATAAAAAAATATATATTCAACAGTTACACTCTTGCAAACAGAATGATAGAAAATCACTCATACTTTTCTTCATTAGTATTATTAGCTAGCATTAGCTATTTAGCTAGTATTAGCGCTGTATAGCGCTTATCATGTGAAGTCAAATGTGCATACATACTTATAATTATAAGTCAAACAAATACATAATAATTTCCCAGACTATATTCTGAATATAAAATGTTAATAACGCAAGTCTTTTATTTATGTAAACAAGAGGTTTTAAGTTAGTATTGGTCTTTTTGTGACTTCTAATTTTGTAAATAGCCTCTTTATTACTGACATAATATATAGATAAATGGCTATTTAATATATTACTTTTAGCATAAAGTGGTTTAGAAGAGATAGTTGATCATTGACATTTTTTTATTAGTATTTAAAGGTTAAAATGAAAAAAGAGTTACTGTTTTGTATTATTTTTACTATGTATGCTATTGGTGATGACTAAAGAACGATTATGTAAAGAATTTATATAAAACATGAAATGCATTCGCCGTTACAAACTTACTAACACCGATGAATGACGAAGGTTAATAGATATGAACACAAACACACACATACACTCATGTAATAACGCGAATTACGATACATATTACATATTAGAATTTAGAACCCTTTTTCTGCGACAGGATTATTTTAGGTGAAAACAAATGAATTTTAGGATTACTCTATTTTCTTACTCTACAGAGAGTATAGAATAATTTTACAAATATGCAGTTATTCTTAATTTTAAATAAAAAAGGAAGACCTTCATAAATTTAATTTATTTTTCTGCGTATGGTTTGAAAAATCCGGAATAGAAAACATACTCCACATTAATTCCACTAGTATGAATTAAAGAAGATAGAAAGATATATAACATCTTATCAGAAAAAAAGCAGAAAACTATTTTTATTAGAGTAAAGTCTTTATAGCACGTGAAGGCAACATTGGAGCCAAGTTAATCAGTTAGTAATACTAGTGATGTAGTAATACTATCTACTACTACTACTACTAGTGTAGTAGTAATAGTAGTAGTCTGTAGTAGTAATAGTAGTAGTTATGTAAGCAATACTATCGATATTGATGTACGGCTCCTAGCCTTGAAAATAAATGTCTGAAGTAGTGATGTAAAGAATGTCATTTTTAAACATTCGCGAATGCGAATATCTTTTACCGACATTCGCGAATACGAATGCGAATATTCGGTTTTTGTTCCCAAATTTGGTGCTAATTGTCTATGGCTTGGTAATAGTTTCAACGAGGTACGTTCCATTTGTAATTTGCTGAGTTGATACGAACGAACTCATCCGACCGAAGTGTCATTCCGCTCGCACCGGTCTTTTCACAAGTGAATTTGAGATTAGAGTGTGATTAGCGGAAAATAATAATATCGGAAATTTGTATTTGTTTGTGTACTTACATTGCATTATATATTTTGTCTGGTAAGTTCCAAAGAAAATTTGATTGTTAATCTTAATTACCAAAAGAAAAGAAAAACGTGTAAATAAATAATACCAAAGTCAAATGATAATGTGATTTATTAGGAGCTTAAGTAACTGGTTCTGGTGTTAAAAACATAATAAATGAATGGATTTAGTTTTTTCGACCTGCTATAATCTTCAACTTTTTTTTCTGATTTTCATATTGGCATAAATTTTGCGAATGCGAATGGCAAAAAATGCGAATATCCGTGAATGCGAATACTCGTTACATCACTAGTCTGAAGTGAAATGACATTGAAATAAAATGCCCAAAAATGCACGCGTCCAAAACCCATGGATATTTTTTAAGGAAAACGGCTACTTGTATTTACAAGTACTTATTTAAGTGCCTTCAAATGTAGGGTGACTACAACGCGGGCAAGGGCGCCAGCCTAATATCTGCAAAAAAAGATGTTGGCAGAGGCACAACCAGGGCAACAACGACTTGCCGAAGGTACTACTTAGTCCCACAATGTGGTAAGTTGGAAATATATCGCCAACCTGGTACTTATACATTTTTTTTGTTTTTAAAACGATATTGAAAAACAAAATACATTTGGAGTTGTCCGGCTTGGGAAAAAACCCCGTAAAGTAAATGCTCTAGACCACATAGGCAACAATGCCATGTGTAAAAAATATATATTTGCTATTATTATTATATATTATTTTTTTTTCTGATATAAACAACCAGGTGATTTTCGTGACGGTGACAGTCATCGCTCCTGGACATCAAAAAATGTTACAGATGTGACGACAGTGGCGAGCACTGACGCTACGGCGACAGGAATAATTCATGGTATATAAATAGAATAATGTATGAATTAATGTTTGTTTGTACGCAAAATATGTTTCGTGAGTTTTTATATCAAAGAAATTGTTAAACAGGAAATAAGTGCAGAAAAAGAGTTCCTCTTAAAATACAACTACGTTAGGATATAATACCAGTAACATGAAAAGCATTATTATATAATTACTAATGACGATGTTTTTGCTTACATTGATGCGTTAAATGTCTCGGCTGTTTGTCGAAAATGCCGAATTCTATATTAGCATATCAATAAGTCATAATATAAGCAGGTCACATTTAACATCGGCCACTTTTCTCCGCTTCTATGAACTATCTTAGGACTCCTACACTTACTACTTAAAATGATGACAGAATAATCGGAGATTTAAACCAACGATTGCTTTGAATATTTCAAAGTTTGATTCTATCCATTTATAAAAATTTCACCTTTTACTAAAAGCGTGGGTAGCTGTAAATTTCCGAATAAGGATATTAAAATCGGAATTTATTAATAGATTTAAACTATGGTAATATTTTTATTTCTTTCTGTACGAATTATATTCTACAACTATCCGATTGGCTTCCAACTACTACTGAATTTTGACGGTAGTACGAAAAATATAGTATCAAATAACAAAATCGATCATCCGTTTGCCCGAAACAAAAATGAGGGACAGAAAATATTGTTCTCAAATTTTGAATTCGATTAGAAAAATTTGGACTAAGAAAAATAAAATAAAATTAAAAATAAAAATGTGTCAAAAATGATTAAACTAAGGAAAATCTATTGTAATTCAAATATGTCTTAAATAGACGGCCTGCCGAGCTGAGCAGCGCCATCCAAATGAAAATTAGTCAATAAAGTTTGAATCTGCCGTTCGCTAACGTCGTCGTTATCCGGTGTGTCCGGAGTGTCCGGCGTGAGTCCGGAGCGTGTCCGGATTGTCTGGAGCGTCCGTGTGTCCGGAGCGCCGTGTGTCCGTCCGGCCGGGGCGCGCGGGCCGCGGGGCGCAGGCGCGGGGCCGGCGGGGGAGGGCGGGGCTGCCGTCCCGGCTCACACCCAGGCCATCCAACCCTCGTACATCATGCACAAGTTCTCAATGCTTCGAGCTTCCGATATCAAGTACTCCACCTGACAAAACAATTAACAGATTCATTCATTTCTAGCTACAACAGCAAATACTTTGTTTTGTTGAAAATATTACCCAAAATGTCCACTACTATTTGTCAGTGATAATTATGGAAGGAATTTAAATTTAATTCAAAGGCGTAAGTAATCAATTATTGATATCATTAATAATAAAATAATAAAATATTTAAAAAATTACATTTGTTATAAAGTTCGTATCTAATATACGAAATTTGTAAAATTACCATTGAATGACTGAAGAGTAAAAATACTTAAATTTAACAGTAATACACTTTCATTTTAGTCTTAATTTCCACAAAATAAAATTTGGCCTATTTTTTAAATATTATCTTATATATCGATTAATCTATGAAAAATTGATTTGATGATTACACAAAGCTTTATTGATTGTAGCGCTTCTGCCTAAGAATCGCTGTATGAGGTTTTCTTTCTTTAAGTTTTGGCCTTCACGTTAGTATTTAGCCATTAGTCAAGTAGAAATTTGCATCAAAATTTATATCAATTTCAATTAATTTTAATTAGTCATCAGTCGTAAGTCGTCAATAAGTCATGTCAGGCTCTTGGGTAAAGCGGTGGCCTTTTTACACAAGCTCGTGTAACGAGATTTGGCGACTACGAGAAAATATACGATACGCTAATTTCTTTATGATTATTTCATTTGTGCACTTTTACTGAACAAAATTGTACAAAATGCCACCAAAATTGACTAATTTCAGTCAATATTACCACGAAATTCAATAATTATGAAAAAACTTCGACCATCTTTTCTTTCAATGGCGCCAAAACTCCCCGTATGAGGTCGTTTAATAAAATATATGTGCCAGTTAGTGATGTAACGAATGTCATTTTTAAACGTTCCCGAATGCGGATATCTGTTACCGACATTCGCGAACGCGAATGCGAATTTCTGTTACTGACATTCGCGAATGCGAATATTCGGTTTTTATTCCCAAATTTGGAGCTAATTGTCTATGGCTTGGTAACAGTTTCAATGAGGTGTGTTCCATTTGTAGTTTGCCGAGAGGATACGAACGAGCTCATTCGACCGAAGTGTCATTCCGCTCGCAAATTTTTGAGGTTAGAGTGTGATTAGCGTTTAATAATAATAATAATAATAATATTTTTTTTATATATTAAATGTATAGACGTAGAAAATAAGAGGCATCAAAAATAAATGATAATAATAATAATAATTTGTATTTGTGTGTGAACTTACATTGCATTATATATTTTGTCTCATATGTTTAAAAGAAAATTTTATTGTTAAGCTTCGTTAACCCAAAGAAAAGTAAAATGTGTAAATAAATAATACCAAGGTAAATGATAATATGATTTATTACGTGGCTTATACACACATAGACCTTACAGGCGCGCTGCTGTCCTGTGGCCGGGATGTTACGCTTCTTGTGTAAATCTACCGTCTACCCTACCTTCCAGATCGGAATATGGGCGAGTCATGACTCGCCCCGTAATGACGGGGACAGAAATAGGTAAAACGGGAAATCCCTAGTTAACTTACTTTTTCTTGTATTAAAAACTTTAAAAATGAATGGATTTATTTTATTTTACTGATTTTCATATTCGCAAAACATTCGCATAAATTTTGCGAATGCGAATATGCCAAAAAATGCGAATATGTCGAAAAATGAGAATATCCGCGAATGCGAAAATTCGTTACATCACTAGTGCCAGTAAAGTCATTATTGAGGATGATGAAGATGGTGCTTTGCAAAAGTTAAGGCAATGGAATGGGTTGGAATGTTCAAATGTAAGAAATTCTTTGGATTGTGCGATATCGCTAGCGGTGCACAGAATTTTGTCGAGTCCCATGTTTTTCCTTTGGTTTGTCCTAGACAATATTTTTTATTTTAGATACAAATAAATAAAATTCATATCAGTAATCTCTAGAAGAGGTTTCATTATTTCTTATATAATATGTTTAAGACATTATCTATACTTACAACGACTGGTAGCATACCAGTTGTAACCATAGCAAGCGAGCGTGTGATCAGCTTGATCGACCCATGTAGTGCAAAGTTGCATAGGCCCTACTTCGCACATATCTGATCTATTTATTGCAAATCAATGGAATCAAGAATAAGTAGAACGTGTAAAAGAGTATATATTTTGAGTATGTAGTCTACAAGGCATAAAAAAATGTATCACATCTACAAATAACTTTTTACACGAATTGCTTTAATTATCAGTGTGAAAGTACTATCATTTATATGGTAGAATACAATATTCATTTATTGCGCTATTGTACACAAACAAGACAACACGAACATTCGCGGTAGCGCCTTGCGCCGTCTTACGAATTTTCGGTCAGGTCACGTGTCCTGACGCGAGTTTAGAAGTTTTTAACATTTTCAAAAAAAGTGCGCTACGCCGCTAAAGAAGTTTTCACTTCAAAAAATTTAGCATAAAATATGCGTGCGGTTGGTTGTTTGTGTAAGTACGTGCATGTGTAAGTGTATGCGTAAGTGTATGCGTGTGTAAGTGTGTGCGTGTGTAATTGCGTGCGTAAGTTCGTGCGTGTGTAAGTGCGTGCGTGTGTAAGTTCGTGCGTTTGTAAGTGTGTGCGTGTGTAAGTGCGTGCGTGTGTTAGTGTGTGCGTGTGTAAGTGCGATCGTGTGTAAGTACGTGCGTGTGTGCGTG
>NJDC01007488.1:61619-79718 GCA_002245475.1 Calephelis virginiensis
TTTTCAACTCACACTCATCTTTACGTAAAATCCCTTGCGGGGTAGACAGAGAGTAACCGCCAAGTGTCACGTTTCCGTCACACCTGCCTTTATTTTAAACTAGCTCTCTCAGCGAACTTCGTTTCACCCGTTTAGTTTGTATGGGGAAAAATAAAGTATTGTTTTTCCCATTTTCACTGCAATTATCCCGGTCTTCCTCATCATAAGAACCATCTTCTAACAATAAATAACACAACGAGAAAAAGTTATCCAAATCGGTCCAGTCGTTCGGAAGTTATGCGCTTACCAACACATTTAGCAATTCATTTTTATATTATAGATTAGCATTGTTATGATAGGAAACTCATGAATAAATTACGATAGACAGAATGAGAACATTTAGTAGTAGTAATTGCGACGGCAACGAGAGAAACTCAAAGCATGAGTTTCATAAAAACTTTGAGAGAAATTATTTACTCAGTTACGTATTCTTTTATTGCACTTGCTTTGAGTATTGTATATACGTTTAGCACCGAAACTACAAAATGTTATTTTTTATGGCGTTGGCATGAATGACAAAATATTTGAGTCCTATTTTCGATGAAAGTCTGTATCGAGATCTACACTTACCTCAGATACATACATAAACCTCTAAAAGACAGGTTTAATTAAAAAAAAATATTCAGTTTTATGTATTAGGAGCCTCACCCCGAGTTGCCAAGTTGAGAATTTTACCGAGTTGCGTGACGCTTTGTATACAGTACTTTAAGAAGCCATATTAAATTCGTGGTACAGCCAAGTTACGAAAAGTTTCTACCACTTCCACCGAAACCACGATAGAAAGTTATTCTGGAATTTAAATATACATGAATAACCAAATTAACTCTAGAGATAAAATCTTTTGAATACAAGAAAGTAGAATTCACGTGTTTTCTATCGATCGCCTTTTTGGTCGAGGTTTAAACGTCTCGAAAGATGAGGCCTGACCCATCACGTGGTTTGGCCTGCACAGTAGACGATTACATTACTATAGTATATTTATTTTACCAAACAATTACTGAGTATGTATCTCGCATATTTCCGATACTGACAGAGTGAGATGTAGAGTTTGTAGAGATTGGTCCTACGCCTTTGTTTTCATTGTCAATTTGTAATGGCGCGTTCTGATTGATTGAAATTAACTTTATGTTGATTATGTGGAACAATAACAATGCAGTACATTTTTGGTACTCGTTTGTTAAAAAAATAGAGTATAGTAACTAATCATCCGTCATTTTTCATTCAAAGTGTCGCCGATTGGTTCGCGGAAAAGACGAGTACAAAATATTTTGGAACTCAAACTATTTCCAACCGAAATTTAAAATTATTAAAAAATAAATTAAATTGTTATTTCTTATAAACCTGATCAATTAATATCATTATATAGATTCCTACATTGCAACCTTAAGCGATATTTAATCTTCTTCGGATACTTCATAATAATCCCATGTCGTACTTATATAACAATATTACATTTTTACCAAAACCTCCAAACTTTACATTTTGTATTAAAATTTATTTTAATTTTTTTATGATATTGGAAAGCAAACAAGCAGATGGATTTCCTGATGGAAAGGAGTTCACACTGCCTAGAGACACCAAAGGGTGTAATGGTGCGTTGTCAACCTTGACTATTTTGCAATCTTTTAATAAATCTTGCGTGTAAAATGGTATTTTTTTAAATTTGATTTAATTTCATGTTTTAAAACAAAACAAGACAGATATACATATATGTATCATGTATATATACACTTAAAATAGCTTTACAAAATCTATATAGGTTTAACTAAGAGGGATAATAATAAATTTGTATTGTTTGACCCGGGAATCGAACCAGGAGTCTTATGTAGTCAACGCCAACTCCCGACAGATGCATTTATTAAAAAATCAAATTTAAATTCTTAATCTCTCTATATATATTACGTGCCACGTTGTTTTTTTGCGATAACTCCTAAAAACTACTTAACCGATTTCAATCAAATTTACACACCGTGTACAGTTTGAACTAACTTGAAAGATAGGATAGCTTATATCTCAATTTATCGCGGGCGAAGGCGCGGGTAACAGCTAGTATATTATATATATTATGGATGTTTAAGTTAAAGTACCTGGATGACCGAGCTTTGCTCGTTATTATTTTTTTTTTTATAAACTGTGAGGAAGTTTATGTTTGAGTTGATTAGTGAGAGTTTTTTTACAAAAATAATATAAAATTTCTTAGCAACAACTCATTGACTTCGTGTCACTTAACAACGCCATCTGCTGGAACAACTTTATTGCTCACAAAAAATAGTGTTATTATTCGCCAATAGATATCAGGAAGAGTCATATTTTTCAGTTTAAACACGAATAAAATTTTCAGTTTAAACACGAATAAAATAACATTTTCTAAAAATGATTCCTAGCTAGATCGATTTATTGCCCCCTACATACTAAATTTCATGAAAATCGTTGGAGCCGATTCCGAGATTATAAATTATATATATATTCAAGAATTGCTCATTTAAAGGTATAAGATTTGGAATTGGCTTCGTATCGCTTCGGTCTCGCAACGGCTGTAGTATGACAAACCCGTGTAAGATCCCCTTAAGCGCAGGCTACATGATACATCACGTTTACCATCACGTGGCTTCCCTCTTAATACATTTTTATGACGTAATGTCAAAGGGCGCTCTATGAATCTTCACAAACTTATATGAGATACTTAAGTTCCTAACCTTCATTTATATCGAGAGCTATATAAAAAGGGACGAAAGCTTTATTTATGACATCATTTGTAACTTAGTTTTACGACAGCGGTATAACTAGTACAGATGCGTGAAGCTACATCTCCGGATCTTTTCAATAAGTGGCTGAATTCTGACAAGTTGGTTCATTTAACATAATATAGAAGCCTCATGTCACAGTGTTTGTAACCAATACAGTGCACCGAAACGGCTAGACCGATTCTTATAAAGTTCTACGTGTATGTTTCGTATGCATGCAAATAGGACGCAAATTTATTTTTACACCATAAGTGAGATGGCTAGTTCAACTACTTACTACTAAGTACGTTTTTTTGTTTTTATGATTGGGTTGGGTTATGGTATGATTTTTGTAAAATACACACTACGTTGAATTTTCGTCCTCCAACGCTTAATTTTTTAATAGTGTTCAATAATTTTCTACTCTAAAAAGCAATAATTTAAATAAAAAAACACCGTTTGTCAGGTCAGCTAGTAATAATATATTATACAGACTCATCACAAAAACAGCTGGTAATGTCAATGTGTATTAAATATACCTTCGTCCTAAGCACTGTACATATTTCTAAAATAAATACAATCCTCAATTCGAATCCCAGTTTTAAAAAGTATATACTATCGCAGTGTGCATTCTCATAATACGTTAGTTACAAGTAAAAAGTAAAAACAGCTTATTCGTTACTTTATATTTTTTGTGATAAGACAGGAAACAAGTATACGGCTCTCCTGATGATAGTAGATAACCATGGCCTATAAATGCCATAGGTGTTTTAGGTTTGTCGCTGTCCTGTGGTCCAAGTCTTTGGCATTTGACCATTTGTACTATTCAACCGGCTACCCTACAGTCCGTACTGGAATATGACACTGCCGTTATGGGGTATAGGTAAAGTGGTACCATTCCCTACCGGGAATATTTGCAGCACGGCACTTTAACAGCTGACGACTAGTTGGTAACGACCCGTTTAACCTTAGCTCGCCTTTTACGAGTTGCCTGGTAGGAAGAACGATAGTCTTACACAGAAGATCCGGAGCAACACGGGGAAACTCATTTTTGTGTCACATTTCTTTACCCTGTGCAAAAGTACCAACATTTACGACATTTGTAGACCCAATAACTTATTTTCAGCAAATAATAAAACCCTTTATAAACTTACATACACATATAAAACATTTTATTATTAAAATAAAAACACATCTGCTAGTAGACATAAACTGCGTATTGGATAAAATATTGATCAGGCTTGCTCGTTTAATGCGACACGAGCACAGAAACTTGAGAAAACGGGCTTTAGGTTTCAAATGCCATGTATTTGTTCGTATTTAGAGATCACACGTCGTCGCACATTCTTTGGAAAACGCAGTTTCAAATGTCTTTTAACCCAGTTTAAAAATGGAAAATCTTTCTTTCTTAACTATTATCTATATATTAATTCGTGATGCCCAAACTTTGGACTACTTTTTACCAAAACTACGCGAACGGAGGAGTAAAAAATTTGGCACACTTATAGTTCATGAGTAGGAGAAGTATAGAACGGTAATATTTTTCAAAGTGCTTATAAAGTATATTAAATCAATAAATAAAACATTACCCACACTACCAGGCATTTGACACACACACACAAATATATTGATGATAACGATAAAAGATCACAGATGGCGCACTAAAAAATTTGGGAACAAAGTAGTTGGTCTTAATAAATGAAGATGGCGTTCAACAATATATTAAAATTTACTATGGTCGAATTTCAACCAATGGGCGACCACTAGTTAATTTAATTGTACGAACTGTGCAGCTTTATTTGACTTAAAATGTACGTTTTTCTGTAAGGGTGAAATCTTGCAAGTTGGATTTGATCCACTTCGCAGTTATAGATAGAGCTACAAATAACAATAGCTGCAATAAAACATCAGTTGCCTTAAAAAGCAGCCCGGCATATCACCATAGCATGGTGTGACTACATGCTGCTGTCATCAAAGTGCTTACAATAGAAGATTGGGTCTTTTGAACGAATGAGCCAGCAGGCAGGTGTAAGAGTGACAGTGGTACGTTCTTCGATCCCGCAGTCACTCGATATGCAGAGAGGATAGTCACCGATTGGTTTTAGCCGGTGGGGGTCCATCATAACCACTTACTTCGAAAGCGGCGGATATCCATGAGTAATTCCACTTGTTAAAAAATACCTTCCTTTCCGCCCTAGAACAGCGACGCACCTGTCCCGTCTATGGTATCTATATCTATAGGCCAAGTTCATCTCTTACCATCAGCAGAGCTGTTTGCATGTTCGCTACCTTATCACATGACCCTCACATAAAAAAGTTTAAAAAACATAAATATTTCTAGACTATGGACTAACATCATAGCAATTTATAAATTTTTGCGTGTACAAGCGTTATTGACATATAAAAAAAATCATGTTTGCATTTATTCAAATGATTTTTAAGCTTAAAGTATTGAAAGAGGGGTAGAGAACTTACCAATATCCTCCAGTTAATACAAACCTGCCGACTTTGTGATAAACCAATTTATTGACGCAACTGTCTATTGCCCGATTCCAAATTCAAGAAATGAGTCGTTTTGCTTACCGTCAATATTTTTGGTACGAAACGCAACCTGTATTAAATCCAACTTTGGTCGCTCGTCACATGTACTACATACATTTCGTTTTTGTGTTTGTTGGACTTTATGAAACGCCTAATTACTTTCAGACCAACTACGAATATCTACACTAACGGATTTCGGTTCGTAAATTTGTAATATTAATAATAAATAAATAAGCATTAGGACAAATTACACAAATTGATCTAACCCAAAGTAAGCATATTACATGTCTATATTATAAGTGTTATACAGAGATAATAATACAAAGAAATACTCAAATAGATAGCAGTATAAATTTAATCAATGCACCGATCCGTAAATACAGATATCTTTGTTTATCACATAAACACCTACCCCTGTTGGGAATCTAACCTGAGCCTAGCGCGTGGTAGGTGGAGTTAAGCGAGAACGCTAATCTCTCGACCAACGAAGCGAGTTGATTTCAAGGATCTAGCATAAATCTGTTGTATTTCAACCTATGTTACGACGTCATTGTACATTCTATATGCTAGCAAAGTTTTCCAGTACATTTTCTCACACTTCCGATAAGGATTAACAAGGAAAATGCACGATATTCAATCAACACACTTTGATGTGGTTTTCTGAGCTGACACTGCCTTAGCTTGCGGGAACGTGCCTTAGGGTAGCCACACACGGGATACATGTAAATAAGTCATCTCATGAAAATGAAACAATACATCGCACACTATTGGAATGCAAAGGAAGTATCTTAACTCCCGTAACCACGAAAAGGTAGGCGGTAGGTAGAGGCCCAAACCCAATCCCAAGCAACGTGATTTCTATCAGAAAATAAAAAAAATATTTTTTCGTTTCCCTAAGAGAACCCGAAACCTCATGTAGTCTACAACAGCGAACCATTAGACCACATAGGCGATTAAAAACTGAATACTGAAGTGCAAAGCTATAACATAACAGTGCGCTCAGTTCCTCAGAAGGCTAGCGATTGTGCGGGAAAATACAAGTCACTTGCAAGACCTACCGGCTTTCCCTAGGAAGCTAGAATGGTTAGAATAGTCATAAAAATCAATGACGCTTATCATAAAACTAAGATGTTTATTATACGACAGATTAGACTTCAGTTTTCCACACTAACTGCAATGACTGACAGATAACGTTGCATGTAAGGAGGTTGTTGATGTTTGCATGAATCAAATATTTAATTCAAATGGAATTAAAAACGTAGGAAATTGACTGACGCATTACTGTGTAAGACATTCATTTTATGGTAGGTTTTATTGTCAGTTTAACCAGTCACGAGTTGACTGATGTTTGCATTAAGCCGATATCACAAAATTTGATCACTAACATTCAAACGTTATTATATACAGCAGCACCTAACGTGTTATGGCGTTTAATATTTGTGCTGTCAATAGGCACAGGTCGTCACTTACCACCAGAACCGCCTGCTCTTTTCCTTTCTTATAAGTTACTAGCAGTTTCACGCAGCTTCGCCTGTGTAACTTGGCTTCTACTGCATCGATTTTAACGAAACAAAGCCTATGCCACTCAGGAATAATGTAGCATTATAAAGGTAAATTTTCGAACTCGGTCCAGTAGTTTCCTTCTCATTTCAAACAAACAAATAAACACAAAATCAAATCTTTCCTCTTTATAATACTAGTATCATAAATAATAACAATATCCCTGGACAAGTTACACGAATTAAATCTAACCCCAAAGTAAGCAAATTATGTGCTTGTGTTATAAGTGTTAGTCAACGATTGCAACACAAAGAAATACTGAAATAGATGCCTGAATAAATTTAATAAACACCCAGACGCGGAAATGCAGACATCTAAATGTAGTATAGACAACATACAAAAAATCTCTTTTTATTGATACTTTTTCTAATCCAAACATAACACAACACTACACTACTACTAACAGCGTGAACACTAAAATATTTTTTTAAAGAAGCAACACCGTAGTGACCGATAGCTAGTCGGCCACTAGTTTTGCCTTTGTATTTGCTTTTAGTTTCAGGTGTTTGAGATTGTCTGCGGTGAGCCTTAAAGTCAGCGAGTGCGACCAACTTTTAATGAACTGTCGCCGTCAACCAACGTTGCTTATGAACTTTGCTAACTTTTAAAAGTGTGCTTAATACTTTTTACGGACGTCACCGGCAAGGCTTGAACAAAATGAAATGGAAGTCATTTTGATGAGGATTAGAACAATAGAAGATACCGTTTCAGGTAACTACAGACTGTAAATACCTATTAATATTATGAATGCGTGTTTGTCTGTCCGTTACGCTTTTATTATAGCACACAGTCAATGACCCGATTTTAAACATAGTCTACCTTTTATAAATGTCAGCCCCTATAGGACTTTAAAGAGGAAGTTTGAATGAGAATCTTACACTACGCTGACGAAATCGATAGCAAACAGCTAGTAATCTATAAGGCCATAGTACCAGCCCGGATAAAGATAAACGTAGGAATCATGAAATTCAGATATTAGAGAGAACAACACAAGAGTAGGTATAGCATGTGTCGTGGGGTCAAGAGTACCTGAAACCAGCGTGTTCAGGAAGCGAATCAGGTCTGTAGGACTTTAACACTTACCACTCGATCTCTCTGCCTCTCACTTGAATTAATAAAAATGTAATCAAATCAGATACGGTCACATCATATACGTTATTATCATTGGTTAAAGGACAAGTAAAAAAAAATACAGCCCTTGACAAGCCATTATTCTTATGTTCTGAAAAGACGACTGAGTTTATAGACTTGTTTTTTCGTAAAAATATAAAACAAGCTAGTATTTTTGGAGTAACCTGCCCTATCATTACATAGTATAAAACAAAGTCGCTTCCTCTGTCCCTATGTCCCTTTGTATGCTTAAATCTTTAAAACTACGCAACGGATTTTGATGCGGTTTATTTTAATAGATAAAGTGATTGAAGAGGAAGGTTTATATGTATAACCGTACGAAGCCAAGGCGGGCCGCTAGTTTATAAATAAAAAAAAACTCTCTTTTATTATCTAACAAGTTCTAGCAAAAAAGTATTTTACTTAGCGACAAGAAAAAAAACAAAAATATCTTCAAGAAGATGAATATTTGTATTATTAATTGCTAAAATATTTTAGATTCATTTTGCAGAAATCACCTTTCAACAAGTAAAAGGTAGAACTAAATATTAATTAGTACACTGCAAGTAAAACAATAAAGCTACGACGTAGAGCACTACGCAGTTCGTAGAGTGGCTACGGCTCCATTAAAATATTGTAAGTAATCCCGCGTGCAGAATCTGTATTCAGGATGACTAAAAGAGTCCAAAGTACTAAATAGAAGGAAAATAAAGTATGTTATGTTCCGGTCCGGATGCCTACCATCCGTACCCTTAAGTAGCCAGTATTCTTGCACAATTGGCCTAACACCCCGGCCACAGGACAAGGATGCACCTACCACATTTATGGTGTCTATAGGCTGCAAGGCTCTTTTTTCCCTTCTACCTTCTGAGGAGAAGCGTGCTTATTAGCCGTTTGTTGTCGTAAAAACAGCAACATATATTTTGGCTTGCTTGGATAGTTACAGCGAGAGAGAGAAAGAGAGATCGGTTTATATAATTTGTGCAGGGATAATTGGCCGATAATACACAGTACTGAGCAGGAAGTCAGCTAAATATCTTCAAACAGCATGGCGATTATTGTCTGGGATCGGAGAATAGAGAAATAAATGTAAAATTTTATCATCCACACTCCATTATTATACTAACCTACCAAGCATTTAATAAACTATCCGTTTACCGCCCACTGATCTGACAATTTGCAAAAATGACTTTTTAACAATTATGAGTTAGGATAATTCTAACCTAGCCGATCTAGCGACCTTGAGAAAAAAAGTTTTTTCTATTTTTTTTTAAATTTTCCCCGTATTTCTCTTCATACGAACCTTCTCCTGACAATAACTGACTAAATAAAAAATAGTTAGCAATATGGACCGGTCATGCATGATGCGGAGACTAAGGAAATGGGGATTTATTTGGGCCAAAGTATACGTTTTTACAATAAACTTATACATTGGCCCAAATAAATCCCCATTATTAAACTTCCCGAGCATATTAAAGACTTACCATTAAATTAAAAAAAAATTATTAAATCTAAGTTGTACGGTAAAGGTTATTATAAGACTTCAGAATATTTAGAAGACAGAAATGCTTGGGATTAATTGCTCCTCATACAATCTCTACAAATTAATTATATGTAATATACTTTTGTAAATTTTATTTATAAGAAAAAAGACAAGCCCGCTGAATTTCTTTCGCCGGATCTTCTCAGTGTGTGACCGCGTTCCGATCCGGTGGTAGTTTTTAGAATTATATAGACGCGTCACAAGAATCTTTGTATAGATGAATGTAAATATATAGATTTTGAGTTTGAGTTTGATTTTTATACATATCAAATTATACTAAATGACAGATTTCTGCTATGACTTGCCTTGAACGCTATCCATTACCTACTTGTACGCTGAATTGCCGAGATTTTCATTTCATTTACGTAATAAGACTTTGTACTTTGTTAAAGCAGTTTACTCACGAACGGAGCTGCCTCACGAATACACAGACCGAATGATATAACTTCAAATTCTCTATTTATTATTGGTATCTAGACCAATTTCAAATCTCGTTTCATACATACATCGTATTGAAAATAAAGTAGTTGAACTGACAAATTGACAAAAACAATTCATTATTATTATTATTATATAACATAAAAATGAATCGCTCTGTGTTGCTAAGCGCATAACTTTCGAACGACTGTACTGGATTTTGGTTTTGAAATGTTTGTGGAAGTCTAAGGAAGATTTTAATGACAACAAAGCGGGGAAAAGTTTGAATAAACTAGGTAAAAAACATTTTAATTTTTCCCAAACTGAACGGGCAAAACTAAATTCGCTGGGACAGCAAGTAACTCCTAAATAAAACTCGGATGGTCTCTAGAGGTTGTGACATTTGGCAGTTGATATTTTCTGCCTTCGACGCAAGAGACTTCAGCGAAATTCTGATGAAATTTAATAAAAAACTATTAAACTAATTTAATAAAGAAACAATAATTTATTGTGTTAGAGGAAAAAATGCTTACATTTTATAGAAAAATACGAGTATAATAAAAAGTATTAAAAATTAAGATGACTTAGACAAAGTTATACGTGCAAAACATCACAGCTGTACAAACGTCAACTTACAAGTGAGTGAAACCATATTTCGCAGTGGAAAACGCTAAATTATTCAATAGGCCTGCCTTGTGATGTACTCGAGTGAGTGTATTCTACGCTTTGCGGGATATAAAGTGATTAATATCAAGAAACCCTTTAAAGTTTATTCAACCGCAGCCTCTGTATCTTATCCGAGCCCCACAAAGCCTTACACCCGCAGTCCGCTCAGATCTTTTAATTATGTATGACAAATCCCTTTCTACAGCCAAATTTAATTTATGACTTCAAATAGCATATTTAAATAAAGCGATATGACGTCAGATATTAAAGCCAGTCTATTTTAAGCTTTTATATTATATTAAAATTTTATGTTCTTTAGATTTTATATCTTAATAGATTTTATATCTTAATATAATGTATATATAAATTACGTGTCACGTTGTTTGTCCGCGATGGACTCCTAAACTACTTAACCGATTTGAATCAAATTTGCACACCGTGTGCAGTTTGATCCAACTTGAAAGATAGGATAGCTTACATCTCAATTTATAAACAAAAAATTAACATCCGAGCGAAGCCGGAATAGGCAGCTAGTGTTATATAAAAATGAATTCCATTTCCGTTCAAACAACTTCGGTAATTCTACTTTGTATTGTCATAAGTAATAGCGAGAAGATTTTTATCAAAGAAATAATTTTAATGTATAGAGAAACATTTTTTACTCATTTAAGAATTTAAAAAATATATAAATTCTACGTAATAAGTCAGTAAACAAGATAGGACAACGTCTATGAGGTGCTGACCTCGCTGGTGACTAGGAGTCAATAAATAAGAGGACAACGTCTGTGAGGTAATGACCTCACTAGAAACTAGGAGTGAATAAATAAGACAGGACAACGTCTATGATGTGGTGAACTCACTAGAGACTAGGAGTCAGTAAATGAGACAAGACAGCGTCTGTGAGATAGTGACCTCACTGGTAAATAGGAGTCAATAAATAAGACAAGACAGCGTCTGTGAGGTGGTGACTTCCCTAAAGACTAGGAGACAGTAAATAAGACAAGACAGCGTCTGTGAGGTACAGACCTCACTGGTGAATAGGAGTCAATAAATAAGACAGGACATGTTTACCGGCTACCTTACCCTCCGAACTGGAACACGTCATGATGTTATGGCGGCAGAAATAAGTAAGGCGGTGGTACTAATCCGGGCGAGTCGCTGCCAAACTCTACCACCTAGTCGAATGTCACGGTGTTAGTGATAGTAAGCCTATGCTCGCCTTTTACGAGCTGCCTGGCAAGGAAGGCAGATGGTCTATTCTACAAAGGAGCCCGGACCAACACGGGCTTCTATGGCACAAGACGGCGAACAAGCACGCAGCTCCCCTGATGGTAAGAGATAACCGCAGCTTTATAAATAATGTTGGTGCGTCGCTTTCCTGTAGCCGGAGTGTTAGGCCAACGGTACAAGTCTACCGGCTACCCTGCCTTCCGGACCGGAACCGGACACTGTCATTATGGCGACCGAAATAGGTAAAGCGATGGATCCTTTTGTAAGGTGCTACACAGCACTTTACTACCAGTAGTTTAGTTGGTTATGATCTGTTTTGCCTTGTTCTCCCCTTTCGAGCTACCAGGAAGGCAGATGGCCTGTTCTACATAGGAAAACGGACCAACACAGGGAAACAATTACATTAGTCATCAATGTGTTAGAGAACAATTCCTGTTTAAAAAATGAGTCAATTAAAAGTGCATGGAGTTTTCTATTTCTGAAAGGGCTTATAAGAGATACAATAGACTTAACAATCAAGATATAAGCACTCAACATGTATCGCTAAAAGCGCATTGACAGCTGTTATTATTCATGGAAATTTTAGCACTTTCTTTCTCACGATCTCACAAAAACATTAAACGAATTTTCCCGTAACAAATATGAATCAGGCGTGTATGAGAAACATATTGCGTTTGTTACACCTGACTACAGAGCCTACGGTCATACCCTGGAGCGTTCCACCGAGACAGCAAAGAATCCAATTATAAAACATAATAGGTTTTGTGTGGGAAAGGTAAATTTCGTTACAAATTAATATAGGGATGCTTGCCATGCTTCTGTGTTGGCGGCCATAATATAAGCTTAAGCTCGCATATATTTATTTGTAAATTTTTAGTGTGTGGATTTCAAAAGAAAAATAAAACAAAATGAGAAAATGTATCTTATGTTTTCATTTCGAGTCCGCCCACGCATAATACGTAATTGTGTGCTATTGCTGCCAATAATAAGTAGTTTTCTTTTAGATGTTTAACTTTCTCGTAGCACTTCAATACGTATACAAATGAAAAAATAAAATTTTTGGCACATTTCCTAAAAATACAGGCATTTTAATTTTTTTTTGTTTTTTATTGGATCTTTGTTATTTCATTGTGTATTTTTTAATAAGTCTCGATTGACAACAAGTACACCTAACTGTTTAATTAAATAATATTACAGGAAAACCTAACAAACAGTTTAAAGAAAGTTTTGAGGTTTTTTTAAGTTTTTTTAATTGGTTGCTTGGTAGCTTCAAAACTACTTATAACTTATAACTTTATAGCACATTTGCATGTTTTATAAAGTTCATGATTTTTTTCATTTTTTTTTATCGATAATTATTTGTCTAGTATCCGCACATTTCAGTTGATCAAGTCTCGAAAAATTGTGATTACAATGTGTTGCATAAATGCAAAATCGTGTTAGTTTGTTTATTTTTCTTTCACATAGAGAGAGGTTTGGTGTAGTATAATTTTTGTATGTGGAGATAGGCATAAGAATAACATAGTTTACTTTTAAGTAATTAAATCATATTTTTTTATAAATATTAAAATATTTGCACGCCAAAATATGGTAGAATATGTTGATATACTTAAACATTTTTGTAACATCTCATTTACACATATATTCCGCAAATAAATAGTTTTCTTTCTTTTATGTCCTGACGTCTAATCTGGTTTCCACGGGAGTGCTTTAAGGCTAAAAAGCGTAGCTGCAGGCAACACTAGTTTTAAATAGTTTTACGTGGTCATTATTTTTTAGCCTTTGTCTTAATACAACTGTAACATTGGCTATTTATCCGCGACTTTGTCAGCGTAGAATAATTATTTTAGACAACAGCGTTGGTTAGTTTCTGCATGATTTTCATACAAACTTTCTTTCAATATTTAGTTTTTTGGAGATTATTTTTTTTTAGTCTATCAAATATAGTCTTGTATTTAACTTCACGCAAACCAAGTAGGCGTTAAATCGTAACAGAGATACAGACAGACATAAGAATTTATAAAATTAATATTAGATATAAAAGCCAAACCTAATTTTCTCTATCATGCAAAAACATACTCAGTGTAACAATCACCTTTCGGATCTGGAAATGTCTAACTTGATTGTTTGACAGTATTATGTTAACAATCGCCTCTGTGGTCTAGCGGTCCGGGTGTTGGACTTGACTGCATGAGGTCCCGGGTTCGAATCCCGGGTCAGCCAACACAAAGAAAATTGGATTTTTCCAATTTTTTAATAAAAAAATGTTGGTCGGGATTGGAAATGTGCCCGGTTGGCGATAGGCTTGCCACCTATTTTATTAGAAAATTGGAAAAACACAATTTCCTTTTTGTTGCCCGACCCGGGATTCGAACCCGGCACCTCACGCAGTCAAGTCCAACAACTGAACCGCTAGACCACAGAGGCGACACCTATTATATTGCTGAAAAAGTACGTTTGGCTAATTATTAGTACCTTGGTTGTAGCCAATGGATAACTTTCCGAGGATAAGGGCGTGAAGATACTTATATTAGAAATTAACGATGCCTAATTAACCGTTCATACTTGGTTCATGCCAATTTTTTTATGATAATGGAAGGCAAACAAGCAGACGACTTTTCCGATAGTAAGAAATTCCCGTCGCCTAGAGACACCAAAGATAGTAATGGTGCGTTGCCAACCTGAGGCCGGAATGTAAGGCATCGAGCAAAAGTAAGTTTACCGGCTACCTTACCCTCCGAATTGGAACACGTCATGACGTTATGGCGGCAGGAATAGGTAAGGCAGTGGTACCAATCCGGGTGAGTCGCTGCGAGACTCTACCACCTAGTCAGATGTCACTGAGTTAGTGACGGTATGCCTATTCTCGCCTATTACGAGCCGCCTGGCAGGAACGCAGATGGTCTTTTCTGCAAAGGAGCCCGGACCAACACGGGGAAAAACAATCAAACACGCTCAAACAATCAAAGCCTTACTTATGAAATTGGCACTGTGTCATAGCAGCCACTCCAAAAAACAAATTCTCTTTCATTAGGAATTCTAACTATAAATTTATAAAGCCATTGCCGCACATATTTACTTGTATACATATACGTACTTGTGTTTCGCCAACCGTCATTCATTTTTTGTGTTACTTTTTTTTCTGTTTGCATTGATCACTTTACGAAATAGAGAACTCACTCAACTGAATGAAAGGATCAATGAACTACCTAAGAGATGAGAGAAGTGCATAGATAACAATGGTTCATACTTCGATTAAATAAATATATTATATTAAAAACATTCGACTTCTTGTTCCATCTATACAAAACGTCAATTTCATATGTATGGAGCTAGTACTTTACTTAATTTTCACACATTAATAATAGCCAAAGTATTAATGTGTGAAAATGTACGTTGGTGTTTGTGAATGTGCATGGCGCATACGTAGGCGTGTGCGAGTGTGTATGTGTGTGTTTCTCATCTGTAATCTAAATCATCTGTGTCGTAACTTCATGGCACCATAACATTACACAGCAAAGTTAAGTAATTAAGTTTGTAAAACAACTACATATTTTCCATTAAGTAAGGTTAAGTGCAAGACCGGTTGATGTAAAAGTTTAGCTTAATTAAAACTTAAGCTAGTGTGGGGCGGGGCCGCGGCCCGCTCCTGGGGCCTTATTTCATTTTCAGTTCAACTTTTGATTCCCGCCGGCGAAAAGTTTGCAACAAATTAAATGTCAAGTAACATTAACTATTTGAAATGTTTCTATGTTATTTTCTCATTGGTGGTATATTAAAGTACATCGTGAAGTGAACAGGCCCGTATTTATAAACCGGTCTCGAATTATAAATGGTTTAATGAATTGCCAGGCAAATACCTGCGGAGCAGACTACCAGCGGAGAGGCGTTTCTATAGTCGACTGAAGGAGTGATCAGGGAAGTTTCCATTCCACTTACTATATATATATACACCACCTTACTTCCCTCATATAAATGCTTCCACTGCGCGAGGAAAAAGGAAAACCGGACCAATAGGTAAGTAAAAAACTTTTATCAGATTAGTCTGGATCTAGTCATCGGCTTAAACATTAGAAAAACTTGAATTCTTGTCATGAAGATCGGCTCCAACAAACCGGTTCGAGACTAAACTGAAGTGCGGAGTTTACTGTTAAACGGGTACAGCGCGTATATACTTCTGACAGTCATTGAGATCTGAGCCCTTACTAGATCACTAAATTTTTAGACCAAAAGTGCTATAGATGTCGATATGCCAATTACTGAATGTAATCTATACCAACTCATGGTAAAGGCTCGGATTAATATGTGTTTTTAAGTCCAGCGAAGGTATGAGACAAGAAACAATATTTTTTATGCTTTAAGCAGCTCTCCAGAAAGTGTCAACCGAAGTCAAATAACGAACGATCAATTTCAAAAATCTGTCTAATAAATAGATAGGGGTACATGGATCTGTTACCAGGCAACTGATGTTTTCGAAGCGAAAACTTCTTTAGCGGCGTTGCGCACTTTTTTAAAATGGGAAAGAACTTCTAAACTTGCGTCAGACCGTAAATTCGTAGGTCGGCGCAGGGCGCTAGCGCCAATGTTCGTGTTGTCATGTTTGTGTACGATAACGCAATATATTAATATTGTATTCTACCCCATAAATTATAATACTTTCATACTGGTAATTAAAGCAATTCGTACAAAATTATTCCCTACCATTCCACAATATCAAATGTGCACAACGTTAATATTCAAGTTGTCACTTCTGCCGGCACTCCCGGAGTGCAAACCGTCGTTTTTTTAATCTGTAACTAAGAAAAATATCTGAGTAACAATACTCTAGTAGGACTATCTAAATCTGTAGAAAGATATTAATATTGGGGGCGTCACTAACTTATCGTCCGAAATCTCAAGGTATTCGCTCCAGAATAAGACGATTGCGAGCGAATTGCGAGCACTGACGCTATGGTGACAGAAATAAGTTAAAGTTAAGCTAGCTACTGCCCAACTACAAATACATAAAAGTGTACCCTTAATATGCATAACCTGTGCACATGAAATTATAATATATGTGGATAAGGGCAAGATTGGTGATAGGTTTGATACCTATCACATTGTGGGATAAAAGTACCTTTGGCTAATCGTAGGTGCCCTGTTATCTCTCCCAAACTCTTCAGGTATATGGGAGTGAATATTATTTAGGAATCCTAGGCCGTTTTTTTGATGATATTGGAAGGCAAACACATCATTTCTTTCAAAAACAGTTTTATTCACATAACTTATAAATTCCATCTTAATCCCATTGAAATAATGTTCGTATACTTTGATTTTTGTTAAATTTATTTTGGTTATTTGGTTTATTTTGGTTAAATAAACTGTTTCAGAAAAAAATTAAGTTTATCTTTTAATAGATATAATAATTCAAGAGGAAGCCTTATAAGTACAATAATAGATAAATAATAAGTTTTCTACCCGTGCAAACCTAGAACGGGCTGCTAGATTTAATTTTTTTTTTTATGATATTGGAAGGCAAACAAGCTGACGGATTTCCTGATGCTAAGAAATTTACGCCGCCTAAAGACACCAAAGGTGGTAATGGTGAGTTGCCAACCTGAGGCCGGGATCTTAGGCCTCGAACAAAACTGAGTTTACCGGCTACCTTATCCTCTTAACCAGAACACGTGATGACGTTATGGCGGCAGGAATAGGTAAGGCGGTGCTACCAATCCGAGTGAGTCGCTGCGAAACTCTGCTACCTAGCCTTCACGTTCTTTGTGACGGTAAACCTATGCTCGTCTTTACGAGCTGCCTGGCAGGAAGCCAGATGATCTATTTTGATAAGAAGCCCGGACCAACACGGACAAGATCTGTCCGAATACTATTTTATATTATGTCTGACCTTTCGCTATCCAGCAGAATACACCAATTGTAATTCAAACCCCACACAGACACTCGGCTGTATGAATAAATAAAATATTTTTACAATATTCCCGATGTTTTCGCAGCGCCGTGACGGTTCGCGTGTTACGTAAAATAACACGGATTTACATATTTTTCGGATGTTTAATTTTTAAAAGATACTTTTCGGTTGAACAAAAACATTGGTTGTTTATATTTACGAATAAATATCAATAAAATATGAATAAATGTCGGGAAATAATTCAAGCGTAGTAAAACTGCAAAAGCTCAACTTCAATAAAATACCATAGCTCTTTATCTGGACAAATCATACTCTTACATATTTGTTATGCTATACATGTTAATAGTTAGACACCAGAATAAATT
>NJDC01007488.1:80194-95703 GCA_002245475.1 Calephelis virginiensis
AACATTCAAGTTATCACTTCTGCCGGCACTCCCGGAGTGCAAACCGTCGTTTTTTTTAATCTGTAATTAAGAAAAATATCTGAGTAACAATACTCTAGTAGGACTATCTAAATCTGTAGAAAGATATTAATATTGGGCGCGTCACTAACTTATCGTCCGAAATCTCAAGGTGATATAAGTCTACCACCAACCTTACGCTCCAGAATAAGACACGATAATTGCGAGCATTGACGCTATGGTGGCAGAAATAAGTTAAAGTTAAGCTAGCTACTGCCCAACTACAAATACATAAAAGTGTCTCCTTAAAGTAATTATATGCATAACCTGTGCACATGAAATTATAATATATGTGGATAAGGGCAAGATTGGTGATAGGTTCGATACCTATCACATTGTGGGATAAAAGTACCTTTGGCTAATCGTAGGTGCCCCGTTATCTCTCCCAAACTCTTCAGGTATATGGGAGTGAATATTATTTAGGAATCCTAGGCCGTTTTTTTATGATATTGGAAGGCAAACACATCATTTCTTTCAAAAACAGTTTTATTCACGTAACTTATAAATTCCATCTTAATCCCATTGAAATAATGTTCGTATACTTTGACGCACGTTTGTGGTTAAATAAACTGTTTCAGAAAAACTTGAAGTTTAGCTTTTAATAGATATAATAATTCAAGAGGAAGCCTTATAAGTATAATAATAGATAAATAATAAGTTTTCTACCCGTGCGAACCTAGATTTTTTTTATGATATTGGAAGGCAAACAAGCTGACGGATTTCCTGATGCTAAGAAATTCACGCCGCCTAGAGACACCAAAGGTGGTAATGGTGAGTTACCAACCTGAGGCCAGGATCTTAGGCCTCGAACAAAACTGAGTTTACCGGCTACCTTACCCTCCTAACCGGGACACGTCATGACGTTATGGCGGCAGGAATAGGTAAGGCGGTGGTACCAATCCGAGTGAGTCGCTGCGAAACTCTACTACCTAGCCTTCACGTTCTTTGTGACGGTAAGCCTATGCTTGTCTTTACGAGCTGCCTGGCAGGAAGCCAGATGATCTATTCTGATAAGAAGCCCGAACCAACATGGCCAAGATCTGTCTGAATACTATTTTATATGATGTCTGACCTTTCGCTATCCAGCAGAATACACCAATTGTAATTCAAACCCCACACAGACACTCGGCTGTATGAATAAATAAAATATTTTTACAATATTCCCGATGTTTTCGCAGCGCCGTGACGGTTCGCGTGTTACGTAAAATAACACGGATTTACATATTTTTCGGATGTTTAATTTTTAAAAGATACTTTTCGATTGAACAAAAACATTGGTTGTTTATATTTACGATGAATAAATATCAATAAAATATGAATAAATGTCGGGAAATAATTCAAGCTTAGTAAAACTGCAAAAACTCAACTTCAATAAATAACCATAGCTTTTTATCTGGACAAATCATATTCATACATATTTGGTATGCTATACATGTTAATAGTTACGACACCAGAATAAATTTAATAAGCACACCCAGACCTATAAATTTATACATACATCTAGATATTCATTCCCATCGGGAATCGAACCCGAGCTCCTCGTTTGTTAGGAGTTAGTCCTCGGTCCGTGGAGTTCGGCGCATACGCTAACCTCTCAACGAGGTAGTCAATTATGTAATCAAAGTACACAAAATTTGGGTATGTTTTTAGGATTCCTTTATCAGATCTAGACTTTGTGTCTTGGAAACAGCTAGGAAGAATGCGCTTTTAAACGTAAAAATAATTTTGAAACCGGTTCAGAAATGACGGAGAAATCGATGCAAAATAGAAAATACGAGCCTAACAAATAAACTCCTCCTATTTCAAAGTTGGTTAAGATAGCATTACGTACATCACCTAATACCTGTGTCTGCTGCCATTTAACCTTTTTTTTTTAAATATTGGAAGTCAAATAAGCAGACGAATTTCCCGGTGGCAAGAAATTCACGCCGCCTAGAGACACCAAAGGTGGTAATGATGCGTGGCCAACCTCAGGCCGGGATGTTAGGCCTCGAACAAAAGTAAGTTTACAGGCTCCCTTACCCTCCGAACCGTCATGACGTTATAGCGGCAGGAATAGGTAAGGCACTGGTACCAATAGGGATGAGTCGTAGCGAAACTCTACCACCTAGTCAGATGTCACGTTGTTAGTGACGGTAAGCCTATGCTCGCCTTTTACAAGCTGACTGGCAGGAAGCTGGCTGGCTGGTCAATTCTGTATAGCAGCCAGGACCAACCTGCAATCAAGTAACTGGTAAACTTTAAAAGGAGGCTCAATTTTAGTGGGGTACGCATTTTTGACATTTTTTGTGTGAATTATTGGCATAAAAAAGTTGTGTTATAAGTTTGTTGGTGCTGTCTGTGGCAGTGTTATAAACGGATAGACCGATTTCGTTGCGGTATTTTTAAAGCTGAGGTGATTTTTTCTATGATATTGGAAGGCAAACAAGCAAACGGCTTTCCTGATGGTAAGAAATTCACGCCGCCTAGAGACAACAAAGGTAATGGTGCGTTGCCAACCTGAGGCCAGGATGCTAGGCCTCGAGCAAAAGTAAGTTTACCGGCTACGTAAACCGGACCGAACCGGAACACCTCAACGCCGAGCACTGATGTTGCGGCGGCAGGTTGGTAATGGTGCGTTAACAACCAGAAGCCGGGATGTTAGGTTATCTATATTTGAATACGTAAAGCCATTCTACCAAATCAACTGTTAACATTTCGTTGCATTTGAGTACATTGTGTGTGTTATTGCTCATCTGGATGTATGAGGTACCGATACACTGCAATGAGTCTGTGACTGAACCTGAAATGCATAATTCAGGAGACTCGCGGTACATCCACAACCTAGCCGCCATTTTGCAGCCCGAGTATTGATGTTTTTATTGATACTGTATGATTTTGTTGCCCACAAAGTATAATGTTGTGTTTGTGCCCCTGTTGTCCGTTAGAAATGTTTGATTTAATTGCAATACAAATGTTGAGTTTTGGCGGGATGGAAGAATAAGATAGACGTCATTCGTTTTATTTAATAAAATTAGTCAATGTTGGTGGCAAAAATGTGCGAAAGTGAAGTGTTTATGATGATACTAGCGGCCCGCCCCGATTTTGCACGAGTGTAAAATATACATGTAAAGAAAATTATAATTCTCTTTCGAATTCTCATCATTCAAATTGAGAAAAAGAATAAATTATGGTCTGTCAAAAAACATGGCGTTTCGTGTCATAAAAGAAAACTTAAAGTAAAACTTGTAAAAAAGATAACTGTAATAAATCTTTTTTTTACAGAGAAACTCAATTGTGTTTTATTGACGGTGTCGAATAAGTCGCAACATATTATAAAAAACCTTATATACATATAAACCTTCCTCTTCAATCACTCTATCCATTAAAAAAACCGCGTCAAAATCCGTTGCGTAGTTTTTATGATTTAAACATACAAAGGGACATAGGGACAGAGGAAGCGACTTTGTTTTATACTGTGTAGTGATTAGTATAAAATACTAATTAATTAATTAAGCATAACTTTGGCATCAGCGCGTGTGCACATCTTGCCATATGATAATCCGTCTACCTATTTGCCTTTCAATGCACTAAAAATTAAAACTATTTCCATTATTTAAATATTAAGAAAATTAATGAGGACGAAAACGAAAAAATAGAACTTATTGATGAAAATCTCAATAATGCTAAGGTTAACGTTTTCAGAATGTTACTCCCCTTTCTAGACCAAGGCGTTGGATGATTTTTGATATCCATTAAATTAACAACATGCTATATACTAAATCCAGCAGTTGTCCGACAAGTGGACACTGAAAACGAGCCGTTGAGTAGATTTAACGAGCATTTAATAATAGCCCGCCTTCGTTTCATCGTCCGTCCGCAGTAATTATACTGACACTATTTGTATAAGATTGTCTATTAACTGTTCGCAAACAGACGGTTTCAACGCTGACAACGATTCGTTGATCAAATTTACATGAATCTTTACCTGGGACACACATAAAATAAAAAAAGAGGTAGATAGGCGTGGGTCACCTGATAGGAAATGATCACCGCCGCCTTTAGGACATCCGTAACATCACCAGAAATGCATTGCCGTCCTTATAAGTTCTCTTTATTCATAAAGGTATCATATTAAATCGTTTCCATAACGCCGCTGGTAACTGGTTTCACAGAGGTGTAAAGCAAGATATGAAATGTATTTTGAATCCACACAGAAGATCCCAGACACAAATAAACCCATCAATCTGGTAAAAAAGTATCTTCACGCCCTATTCCGAAAGTGGTAGGAGTGGTCCAACCACGAGACACCCGTCTCTAACTCCCACAATGTAAAGAAGGCAAGCCTATTTCCAACCGGGCACATATCCAACTCGGGCAACGATTCTTATTACAAAATTGATAAAACTGATTTTATTTTACTTGTACAACTAGGGCTTCATACCCAGGATCTCATGAAGTTAACGCCAACAACCGAACCTGTAGACCACAGAAGCGGTTGGTAATTTCGCGAAATCGCTAATGCAACCCAACTCTATTGTCAATTCCAGTTGAATTCAAGAAGATGTCGAAGTGAATGTATGTCGATTATTATATGTTAGCGTAGTGGGTGTGAACTTTGATGTTTTCCGGTCATGTGCTGGTTTTCGGTATAAGGATCTTTCAGTGACAAAACTTTCTAGTCTGCACAATAATAGATAGAAATATGTACATACAAAAAACAACACTATTCTATCATATGTACATCACAAAGAATTTCTGCAATGTAATGCACAATTTAATAAAAATCAACTGTCAGTTTGTACTTATTTATAAGAGATTGTCTAGTCGTTACGATGCAGACCGGCGACTTCAACGCTATTAAATTATTTTTTGTAAAGGTAATGGACGCCACGACGCGAACAAACAGATATAAATATCGGGATAATACTATCAGTCTGTCACTTTTACTTCCACTAATTAAACACTAAACAGCTATTATTATGAAAACATTACAAATCAGTGACTGAAGATAAGCACCAGCGTGTACAATATTGTGATTCTGTAGCTGTTGCAAGGTATTATTGCCGCTATAACGCCAGTGCTCGCGATAGCCGTGTTACGAGCTCGAGAGTAGAGTAACCGGATAACTTGCACACTTGCCCTTAGATTCCTAACATAATGACGAGGCATCAATAAAATGTACAGCTACGATTCTCTCCTACCAAGTAATCTCCTGTCATTTTGTTTGCCACCTATAATATGAGAAAGACCAGGAAACAATTTTTACTACAGATACATATCGAGCCTTTATTAGTCGTCCCATAACGCTTTGTTGTAAAATATTTATTGTATCCATACTGATATACCAATGCGAAAGTCTGTCATTGTTTAACTATAAACTGCGTAAACAATGTTAATAAAATTTGATATGCCTTTAGCTAAAGAGCCGAGATGAATCAAAGGTTATTTTTTTTTTGCAATACCAACACTCAAATAACAATAACGAGGAATGAAAGTTTGTGTACAATCATATTCTGCACTGACGAAGTCGCGGGTAAATAGCTAGACTTATGCATTAATTCTGTTTCCACTGACCACTGACTATGTATAGGAGCATAAAGAGATGACTCCCGTCGCTGTTATTGCGCCAGTGTGTAAAAACCTGAACACACAACCTGAACACAAAGATTACGAGCCGCCATTAGTCGTCGTGTCACCGACACTGACTACCGATACGTAAGAGGGTTATATAACTATCTCTTAAGTAATCGTTCAGCATTTTAGATTTTGATAGTATACCTTTATTTAACAAATTTATACAATTAATATTATACGGAGGAAATATTAGTTTGTTTGTTTGTTTGCATTGAATAGACTCCAAAAACTACTAAATAAATTAACATTTTCCTTGCTAACATAGACTATATTTTTCCTAAAAAATATAGATAAAAAAAGGATTTGTGTTATAAAATAGTGAACAAGCAGGTAAGTCTCCTGATGGAAAGAGGCATCAGTCGTCTATAGCCCATATATGTTATTCGCTTTTGTATGGACGTGTCGCAAGCGACGTATGCAAGTCTATCCGTTGCCCTTCAGCACGTAACTGTGGCAAGCACTGACACTATGCTGCAAGAATAGATAAAGTTATGGTTCCAATCTTAGTAAAATTTAGTTTATATAGTCTGTAACATTACGTAATAATAGGTTGAGCCCTGGAGTACTTCACACCGTGTTTATTAATAAGACAAACCATAAAACTGGTTCCCACTGACTGCGCAGTCGCATTCGCAGGCTGGTGACGTCATGACTCGTAGCAGCTACGACATTGCGCGACAAGTAAAGCATTTTTGTGGACTGTTTCAACCGAAGACGACGCTCAGATCTCGCGTATATTATCCGAGGGTGGTGTAAAGAGTCTCCGAAAACGGCGTGTTTGTATGAAAAGGGTAATGAATATAATGGTTCAGCCAGATAGGTCTGTCAGGATCGTGAGGCTTAGCACTCGATACTCTCTGCCTACCCCGTAAGGGACTTGGCGTGAAAATATGTATGCATAAAGGTAAATATTACATTTTGGCATCCCGAGTTTCAATTATGCATCGGGTCGGGCAACAAAAACAAAATTTGGGTTTTTCCCAAAAAAATGTTGCTCGGGATTGGAAATGTGCCCGGTTGATGATAGGTTTGCTACCTATCACATTGTGGGACTTAGTGTCTTCGGCTAGTCGTGGGTGCCCTGGTTGTGCCTCTGCCTGCCTCTTCGGGGACATGGTCGTGAAGATAGCTAAAATATTCAAAATGCATTACCATTCAAGATTAACCGTTAAGATTTGACCGGTCCTTTCAAAGTTACCCTGTACATTTTTAATTACAAATAAAAGCAGACTTATAACGAAGTAATAGCAATGTTTTAATATTGAGCAGGTCAGGCAGGTAACTTCTACATTACTGAAACACGGTCCATTAATAACAGCGGACAATCCCCCTGGAAGGTCCTATAAATTAATTATCTACGAAATTATATCCACGGAGGACATCAAGATGACTTGCTGAAATAATATCATATCCCACAGGTGTTGTAAAAGTATATTTCCGAAATTGTTATAATAATAAATACATAAAAAAAATCTTCACGCCCATATACCAGAAACGCTAAGCAGAGCACAACCAGGGCACTCACCACTAGCCGAAGACACAAGTCTCATAGTGTGATAGGCGGCAATTTTATATAATAATAAATATAACGTTATTTTTACCAGAAAATTTAAAATATACATTTTCTAAATTTTTTGTTCGGGGATCGAACCCGAAGTCAAGTTAGACGCCGGACTCCTAGACCACAAAGGCGGTTAATAAATATATAATTATATTATTACTATACTTTTGTAATATGAACCGACAAAGTTTCTTTCATGTATCACGTACATTTAGAAAAAAATCGTCATAATTTTACGATACAAATTTGGAAGTTTTTACGCACAACAATGAAGTAGTTAAAAAATGAGTTTTTGTAAATTAACTAATTGTGTGTTAAACTATTAACTTTTAATTATAAATTTACAATTCTTTGATATTCCAAATTTATGAGTCGTCGACGAACTTCCAAAACCGACATAGGAAATTTAATTAATTAAGTAAAGTTTATTTACTTATTTTACAATTTTACTTTAACTGCGTTTTAATTTGCCATTATAAAAAGCTAATTAGTAATATTACTCATCGTTCACTTTGTAAAAAAATTGTAATTTTACAAAAAACTAAGTCCCAGCGTATACGAATGATATACACCTACGCTTTATTCTTATATCTAAAATTCTAACTCGTAGTCTTGGTAACGGTATTAGTAATTAATGAAACGGTGCTCGCCTAGAGGAGCTGCTTTGGTACGAAATCAAATTCGGGAGATCATTGCTAATTGCAGGATTCCAAAAAAATACTACAACTGGAAACTACACATGCAATTGATAAAATATTTAAAAAGCCTTGATATAAAAACTTCATTAAAAACGTTCTAAATAGAATCCTTTGTATTTAAGATATAGCTTAACAAGCTGCACAAAGCGCTCGCAAGTCTGAATACATCCGTGCCCATTGCCGCGTGCAATGTGTGGTCTGTGCCGGATAAAGCCTTTAGAACGTTTTATTGAAGAATTTTAATAATTCAACGTTTTCTCGAGATACGCCAATATTGCGGCTCTTTTGTAAATCCTAAATAATAAAGATCGTGGAAGATGGATTATTGCGAATATAAGGCTGCCCATACATGCAAAAAAAGAAAAAAAATGTTGGTCGGGATTGGAAATGTCCCCGGTTGGCGATAGGCTGGCCACCTATCACATTGTGGGACTTAGTGCCTTCGGCTAGTCGTGGGTTCCTTGGTTGTACCTCTGCCTACCTCTTCGGGGATATGGGCGTGAAGATACTTACTTACTTTTACAGACATATCTTCACACCAAGTCCCTTACGTAGACAGAGAGTATCGAGTGCAGACCTCACGATCCTGACAAATCTGTCTGGCTTCCTACACATTCATTACCATTTTTACACAAATACGCCAGTTTCGGAAACTCTTGACACCACCCTCGGATAATATCCGCGAGTTCTGATCGTGGAATGTCAACCTTGGTCTCCCCGGGTACCTACATCCGTCCACATTCGCATTGTATATCTGCTTTGTCAATCTTTCATCCGTCATTCTTTCCACACGACCAAACCAGCGGAGAAAAACCCTTAATTTCATTACATAAAGAGATGTACGCAATTGTTAAGAGCAAATATTAAGCTAAAAAGATTTAGCTACTTTATTTTATTTATTTATTTTTATTTAGCTATTTAGATTTAGTCTTGAAGCCAAAGTACTCCTCTTCCAATTGAAGATATCTCATTTTCTACTCGACCAGAGTAATAAAAATCTAGGATACAATAATACTTATCCAACAGTAAATGTTCGATATAAAATAGTTCAGCAGTATTTTCTTTAAAGTAACATTTCTACGGCATATTTTTAGTAATCAACACAGATTATTACGAAACCGGCGCATTTGTATGACAAGATTAATGAATGTGAAGAAAGCAATGCAGGTTTGTCAGGACCGTGAAGTTTGTTACTCGACACTCTCTGCCGACCCTGTAAGAACTTGGCGTGAAGATATGTATGTATGTAGATATTTACGATACTATTACATAGATATAGTTACGTAAATTTGCAAATGAATGATATATAGAAGAGCCCTGGGTAACATTATTTTAAATAATTAATTAAAAAAAATTGCCAAGTGCGAATCCGTCTCACCCATTAAGGGTTCGCTCGCAACAAGTAACAATATAAAACCTGACCAACCCTTAAGTGAAGACACCGGTTGTCAGCGCAATAAATGTCATTGACAGAGTTCATGAGCAAAGGGACTTATTCGGAGGTCACTTGAGTGAAGTCGCAAAATTTACTTTGTATGTATTATGCTACGTTAGGTAATAAGTGATAATAGTAATAATTATGTGTCGCCTTTTTAAATTAATATATATTAACTAGTTTAGTTTTAAGAATGGCTACGCTATCGCATTAGGTTAAGATAGCCTGCAGTAGTAGGGTAAGTATATTAATAAATAAATTAATAAAATCTGTTCCTTTCTCGTGTTTGCCGACTCAGGTAAATGCAGTTATAAGTTTGTTAAATTATTAAAAAAAACTACTAACCAGATCTCGTTCAAACCAATTTTGAGTGAAAGTTTACATGGTACATCATATATTTTATTAGCTTTATCATTCAGTTATTTTAAAAGTTGGTGGACAGTTTGGAAGTGGCTCTCGCGTAAGCTATTTAGTTTAGAAAAAATGTATATTAGAAACCTCAATGTCATTTTTAAAGAGACCTATTCACAGATACCCTACAAGTATAGGTTTAATAAAAAAAAATTTTGAGTTTCATTTCTAAGTAAGGGAAACTCCCAAACTTCATTGATTTTTTTTTCATTTTTGTGTGAAAACCTTAATGCGGTCCACAGAAAACACCTACTTACCAAGTTTCGACAGTACAATTCATACAAGAATGTGTTATGTGATTTTTCCAGTTTTCTAAATTAAAAAAAATGTTGCCCGGGATTGGATGTGTGCCCGGTTGGCGATAGACTTCGCACTTTTTCCATTGTGGGACTTAGTTTCTCCGGCTAATCGTGGTTGTGCCTCTGTCTACCTCTTCGGGGATATGGGCGTAAAGATATTTTTTTAGTACACACAGTTTCAGAAAAAATGACTGACATACGGACCGACAAACAGATAGATAGACATATAGACATGACGAAACTACTAGGGCACTGATTTTTGCCGTTCAGCTATTGAACCTTAAAAATATCGCCATTCCATGACACCAACACGTAACTCGTATATTTGTCTCGCTTGTTCTGATTGACAGGTGCTCGTAAGTACATAAACAATAAACTGATTAGCTTTAACCAATGGGAGTGTACGTAAACATGTTTATAGCTTATAATAAAAACAGCACGTTATTGCCATAACATGTGTACCGTTGGCAGACTATAAACACCTATCTAGTTAGTCAGCTACAAAACTAAATGTAGAATTTTCCACTTTAAATTGAATGTAAATAAGAGTATCTTCAAGCCCATTTACCCGAAGGTGTTGGCAGAGGCACAAACCGGGCACCCACGACTAGCCGAAGATACTAAGTTGCCAAAGTGATAAGTGGCAAGCCTATCGCCAACCTGGCACATTTCCAATCCCGAGCAACATTTTTTACAACTCACATTTTTTTTGTTGTCCAAACCGGGACTCGAACCTGGGACCTCATGAAATTAAATCCTACACCTCAACTGCTAGACACAGATACATGTTACAAAACAATGATTTTTTATTGTTATCGAATTCAAAATTATGTTTACCAGAACTAAGCTAATTTTCGAAGACCTTTAAGCGCTTGACCAATACTTATGCTAGCTAATCATCTAAACGGAAGGTCGGCGTAAAGCTGTTCCTTGAATATCAAATTCACAGGGGCAGCGCTAGCCAAAATTAGACCAAAACCCGACCTTGCCCGGAACAAGACGCAGCCCTTGATTGATGTGACACAGGCACGCCATCTGCCGGCACTTATTACTGTAAACATCTACAGGGTTTATTCAACTGGTTATGATCACTAACCATCTTACATCATAATCATATGCAAGGCGGAGCTTATTAATTTTGTTATAGTATGTAACTATTTTCATTTTTGACCAGATATGGTGAGATTAACCTAAATTCATCCCCTAACCTCGCGTGAGTTTTCAAAATTCTAAAAATGAAAAAATTGAAAATGTTTTTTTTTCATTTTCAATCTCGCGGAAATTTTCAAAATGAATTCTTAAAATGAAAAAAAAAAAAACTGTTTTTTTTTTTTCATTTTTAATCTCGCGTGAGTTTGAAACTGAATTCTAGTATAAATGCGTTCGATTTACTTTAAAAAGAGAAAGACATTTGCGTAATATTTTTATTTCCAACTAGCTGTCCCGGCGAACTTCGTTCCACCCGTTCAGTTTGTATGGGAAAAAATAAAGTATTGTTTTTCCCATTTTCCCTGCAATTTTCCCGGGTTTTCTCCACATAAAAACCTTCTTCTGACAATAACTAACACAACAAAAAAAGAATTGGCCCAATCGGTTCAGTCGCTCGGAAGTTATGCGCTTACCAACACATTTAGCAGTCCATTTTTATATTATAGACTAGTATTCAAAATCGCTAACAAAGTAGATTAGATTTACAGTAAAATCTGCAAAATTTCATTTGTGTACCGGTTACCTTATCTTCAAGTACAAATAACATGACAATGCCACACAGCCGTCAGAAATAGATTAGGTGGTGGACTACAGGGAGGTTGCTCTACAGTGAATGTTTTAAAGTATCGTCGATGGAAAAAAAGACGGACACTCAAGGAGTGCAACCCGTCTTTTTTTTTTCGAATTCTCTTTTGGAATGCTTAGGTAATAATTTTGCACGAATAGCTTTAATTATCAGTATGAAAGTTCTATAATTTATGTGGTATAATACGAGTACAATAGGCTTGTGCTTAATCGGACATTTTTGGATTCGCACTGTAATCGTACAATTGGTAAAATGTACTAGTACACCTTATTAGTACTATTAGTACCTACCAGTACCTACCTATTAGTACTCTGTGCTAAACCATGAAACTTCAGTACGCTACCTAATGGTACGGCCACTTCATAATTTACCTCGGCCAGTTAAATGAGTATTACTTTTGAGATAAAATATGATGAAATATTTAACTTTTCAAAATTATTACCTGCATAATTCAATTCAATATAATATATTAAATGTGTAAATATATTGATCTTCCTTCTACTATTATTTCCTTTGTTAAACTTACAACTTTCGAAAACAGCTAAACTTTTTTACAATGTTGTACTGTAATTTCTATTAACTGAGAAACTATAATATAAATACACCTACAAGTCGCAAACAAATTAAAAGATGTTTTACTAAACTACTATTTTATCTACCACAAACTGCAAAGCATTCAAAGCAAGAAATAGTTTTCATTTCGCAGTACAATTATTTAGTATCTTTATGCCCATATCCCCGAAGATGTAGGCAGAGGCACAACCAAGGCACCCACAATTAGCCGAAGACACTAAGTCCCACAATGTGATAGGTGACAAGCCTATCGCCAAACGGGCACATATCCGATCCCGGGTAACATTATTTTTATTAGAATATTGAAAAAAATATACAATATCTAATTTTTTGTTGCCCGACCCGGGAATCGAACCCGGGACCTCAAGAAGTCAAGTCCGACGCCGGACCGCTAGACCACAGGGGCGATTATTTAATACTGCGGAACAACGAGAGAGGCCGAATCTCAGTAGTTTTTGTGATCGTTTTACACTCACTCGTACTGATATTATTCAATGCGAATCCTATACTGTTCGGAAATATTTAAGCCATACAAAAACAGCAATGACCACGTTTTATTTTAGATCTCGCACAAGCGACCTGCGCCGCCGTCTTGTTCACGCATGCGCAGTGCGCCGTCTTACGTTCTGACGATGTTACGCCAAATTAAAAATTTTTACCCTTTCCAAAAAAAGTGCGCAACGTCGCTAAGGAAGTTTTCACTTCAAAAAAATCTGAAAATTGAAAACCCCTACACTGCGAAGATCCAGCGAACAAAACGAAGCGGGCTCGTCTTTGTTTAAAATAATCTTAGAACTAACGATGTTTTCTTTAAGAGCACACAACCGGAAGTCGACCAGTCTGAAGGCTTGTTCCGTCACGTTCGGTTATTTCCTGCCGCTTCCATTTCACCGAGCCCGCTTCTAATGAATGTCACTACGTTTGCTCTTGTTTACTGACTCCCTCGGGTGTCGGGAAATAGTTTGCTTTACATGAATCGCTGGATAATCACTGAACACATTACACGAATTAACTTCAAAGTAGGTTAACAGTCTTGAATTTCAATTTAAATAAGTATTGTACATATTAAATCATTACATTCATTTGTATAATAAAACAACAACAAAACTAAAATTGTAACTAAAATAGTTTTTTAAAATAATAACTTAATTCTATACGTACATACATACATATCATCACGCCAAGTCCTTTACGGAGTAGGCTGAGAATATCGAGTGCCAGACCTCATCCTGACAAACCTGTCTGGCTTCCTTCACAATCATTACCCTTTTCATACAAACACGCCGGTTTCGGAGACTCTTCGCTCCACTTTCGGATAATATCCGAGTGATCTGATCGTGGAGTGTCAATCTTGGTCTCCCAGGGAGCTAGCGGAGCATGCCCTTTTTATTTTAACACCAGCACTTTATTTTCATTCCACTCTTTCTCGGATCTCACTATTACGTATTGTATACGAAATACAAAACTCAAAACGAAGGTTATTCAATTTTTTCTAGGATTGTCTGATCATATTAGCGCATAAACTACACCGAAGCCGAAGACACTAAGTCCTACAATGTGATATGTGGCAAGCCTATTGCCAACCGGGCACATATCCAATCCCGAGCAACGCTTTTTTTTTATTAGAAATGGAAAAAACCCAATTTTCTTTTTGCTTCCCGACCCGGGAATCAAATCCGGGACCTCATGCAGTCAAGTCCGACAACCGAACCGCTAGACCACACACCACACAGACTACAGAGGCGCCACAGAGGGGAGGCGAGAAATACTATATATATATATATATATTTATATATATATATATATGCTGTTATAAGCTATTTCATCAATACCTCAAAGTTAGTCGCGAAATAGAAATTAAATAACGATAAACGTTTAACCTTACCCGTCCTATTATTAAACGTAAATTTTTAAATAGTCAGTACAATCTTTAATAGAGATTATAATGTTAATCAATATAATGTCTGTGTTTATTAGTAATATGGCTTATGTTAGTTATTATAGTACGAGTTAAATGAATATCAAGAAAACGTTTATCTATTTCCATAAAACTTATCATGAAACAAACATAAAATGACAGCGACACATAAATTTTTTGTTTATTTACACTAGCAAAAATGAAACGAAACTGCCATTCATGTAACACATTTAAAATACCCACATGAGTTTAGTTTTTAAAAACAGAATGTTTAAAGAGTGTTTTGTTTATCTTCGGCATGCAACGACCCCATCGTAAGCTAGTGATAATTTTGTAATGTATTTGTCAGTCAGATACAACTAAATAATAAAGAGCTGTGGTAGGTTTGATCAGTCCTCGCATTTTTTCCACGTAAAGTGCTGGAAGGTAGACTTGCCCAACTGGGCTAAGATTCCGGCCATAGTATAGAAAATGCACCAGTAACATCTATCCTGTTTCTGTAGACGAGTATTTCTCGCCACCAGTATAGCCGCCTCCGTGTTCGCTCTCTTATAAGTTATAAGCTTAAGCATCAAAAAAATCAAAAATAATTATTTCAGTACTAATTTACGATAAAATATGGGTAGTTGATGGAGTAACCTTTTAAGTCGAGGTACTTGTGTTACGGCCAATGTTAATAATGTATCTCCATCTAATGGATTTCAAGGAATCTAGATAGCTGCGTATTCCGCGGCCTATCCCATACCTAATTGCCATATTTATCCTGTGCACTGATATGTTATTGGCAAGCGATAACATGAAAATGGATCAAAATATCAATCTTGGACAGCAAGTTTTGGATTAGGATTGATTATTAATATTGGCCGTAAGGCGACACCGCTCTTCCATTGCATAAAATACGTATTATACGCTTAAGCTAGGTGTACACCGGATTCCCACCGAGGGTCCGAGCCTCGTCGTGGCGGGGGGGCTGAGTAGCTGGGGTCGAGCCGGGGCCCCGGCGAAACCAATATGGACCAGGGAGGGCGCTCCTCAGTACCCCTATCTGTCCAAGAGGGGACACGAGGAGCGCACACAGGATGGTGAGCCATTTGGCCCGCGTGGGCTGGCGGCTTGCAGGCCTGCGGAGGAGGAGGCGGGCTTTCC